>WAAD01026423.1:0-13572 GCA_013389945.1 Fregata magnificens | reverse complement strand
TTTGTTACTTTGGACTCCTGAATACAAACTCATTGCCTCAAACTGTGATTTTTCTAAGGTCCAAACACAAGGTTTACAGATTATTATTATTATTACCATCCTCAAAATGCACTAAAAATTGCACAGAGTAGGGCTTATTATGATATATATCCATTAGCTCTGTGGTCTCTGACCCACAGTCAGAGATCTTGTGTGTAGCAAGAATGACATACCATTCAGAAGCCTGGGGCAAAGTCTCCTGTTGTATTTCTCTGACTGGTTTCTGTGGTTAAAAAAGAAGAGCCTCNTGGGAGGAATTATCCCCCGTGTTCCCGGCGCCGTGAATAAAGAATGCCTGCCTTTTAACACTACATTGGTGTTACGAGATTTTTTCCCAATTTCGGTGACACAACCTCTGTAGGAGGTCTGAGAAAAGCAGAACTGTGCCATCAACTGAAGGTCCCACAACTGTCTAGAAGTTTACANTCTGTAATCGTCTGGAAATTTGAGTTTGACTTCCCTCACTTACCTGAAGAAATTCATTATATATTTTAAATTGACCTTTATAGTTTCTCACCAAGAAATGGATTACATTCATTAATGGTTTGCTGTCTTCAGAGAATCTAGATTGTTGTTTTAAATATATTTTAGGAGCTGGCTGAGAGAATAAATCTCCACTTGTCCTTCTCTTATCAAAAGCCTTTATAACAGAAATAAAAGAAAGGCATGAAATGCCATTAGTGATGTTTAGTTGACAGTTTAGCATTAAAAGTAGAGAAAGATATCTGTTCCTGAGCATGAACTGTGGAATGCAGAAAATTAAATATTAAAGTAATTACCAATATATGAAGGGCTGGCAACAGACCATTCATCCTTATATACTTCTGGGAGGTTGTAAATGACTATGAAGTTCCTGTAGGTTGTAAATAAAGGTCTCATTCAAAACTGTAATTTTGCTCAAATGTGATAATGGTATCTTTGAAGGGAGAAGGTTCCATTTCCCCTCAGAAATGCTAATAAAAATACATATATGCATATTCATGAATTTTGTCATACCCTGCTGACTTAAAATTGGGATTATATATTTTGTATATATGACACACAATAACACTTTTTCTACATACCATTTTATGTGTTAAGATTGTTTTACTCTCTCAAGATAAAAGAGAGCCTAGACCTTCAGTGGAGATTGTCTGAGTGAATATAGTCTGTAGAAATCTTGGGAGATATCCTACGTTCTCAGACAATTTCTGGAGCTTGTAGCAAGTTTGATCAAAATGAGTAGTTAGAGCACAGCAGTTATTTGCATTCCCTGAACCTTAAAATTATTTCCCTTCTGCAGGTGTTCTCATTCTGCATAGCAAATTCCATGGACTAAATCAGCTCCAGAAAAATTCTTTGGACTCTTAGCCTTTCTGGTTAGCTTCAGGAAGTTCTTAATACACAGTCTTATTCTCTATCCCCCATCTTTTTTTTTTTTTTTAAAATGGGTTTGTATGCTTTAGTTATGATAAGTATAAAAGAAAAAAAAGTAATTGTCCTTCCAAATGAGTATTCCTTATACAACCTGGACTGCGTTTTTTAAAATGATTGTTTTGAGTCTTAGTTTTGAAATGCCTTACTTGAGTCATATCTGTATTTATTCATATTAAAGAAGATTTACAAAAAAAGATTCTGAGTATCTACCCCCTAAGAAACAGGCCTGCTTACACAAATTCAGCTTGCATGCCAAAGAACCAGGTGACTCAAACATGTAGGTTATATGTGAATATTCAAACCCCATCAATTTTGAAAACCTTTTCTCTTACCTAGTACATTTCTACCCTAGAGAAATACTGCTGTTTACCTGCTAGGTCAGAAACAGTCATGGATGAGAATAACAAATAAGTTTGTCACATAACATGGTATAAAGTTACCCTTCCCAGACACTATGAATGCAGTATGCAAATTTTAGTGTGTATCAACTGAAGAAAAGTTGTTAACACTGTAATGTATCCCAGCTAAGTAATCAGACCATGATAGAAGTGAAGTGAACACGCTGATGCATGAATGTAGAAATTAGGATCTGTGGCCTCTAGGCAACTGGAAAGCTTCCAGGATATATGCCTGTTGTTCTGCTTTTTGTCAAATAGACTCCAGCTTCTAGTGTTCAGATGCATCACATCACCAGCTGTCTCTCTTTCCCTTTCTCTCTCTCTTGCCCACCTCCCTCTCTTTCTGCCTTCCTCTCCCCCTCCCCTTCTTCCTCTCTTTCTCTCTCATTCTTTTTCCTTAGGAACACTTAATGCATTCACATTTTGTATATGTAAATTCCATAATACGCTTGTCATTAGGAATGGGAGAGCTAGAAATTACTTGTAGGGATTTGAGTAAAAGCAGCATACAAATAATTGGGTAACAGTACAAGAAAGTGACATCAAGATGTTTAATACCCACATACAGCTGCACCCTTTTTTTTTTTTTTTCACTCAACAAGGATTAAAACAGGCGTTATTCAGAATAGTGGGGAGCGAAAGCAAAGAATTATAGGAAAAAAACCTTAAAATAAGATATTATGAGAGAGATTCATATTGCCTGGCTTAAAGTACTTTTGTCAGTACATCGTCATACTGCTGCTATGATAAAAGGGGAAAGAGAGAGACGAAGAGATTTTCCTCCAGAGGGCAAACAAGCACCACAGTCAGGTGCCTGCTCTGAGGTGTTTTCTGGAGGACCTATTCTCCTTCCACTGACTCCATACAGCACCTAATGAGTTGCACTCAGTGTCCAATTCTGGTGCCTAAACTGGTGTCTAAAGCTGCATGTTCCAAATATTTCTTCAGCAGGAAACCACCAAGAATTCAGAAGGTATAAGAGCAATGAAAGTTTATATCTGTTATTGAAATGTGGTATTAAAGACATACAATTGGTACCCTTCATCAGTTTTTGTGCACATATCATTGCCTAAATTAAGATTAATTTTACACACCTACCATAGAAGGTGAAGATGAACCCCTCAAGCATAATATATGAAGTTAATATGATTATTACCTTTTTGCTAGTAACTATCCACTATGGATGACTAGCTTTTAGCAGCAAAAGAAGTTACCGTCCTTTGCTTGTTCTGTTGCATTGCCAACTAGGCAACAATAATACTGTTGGAGTCATTGCCAAATGTTTCTGTAAACATGAAATCTCCTAAGGTTCTTAATTGCATGAATATTCGGTAATATCATTACATAAGCTTGTATAGTGCTATAACTTTGTTCCTGGAAGATAGTGTCAGTGCAAAGCAATATTGCAATCAGCACTATACAAAAGGAAAGGTTATGCTTGCTGTTCATCTATGCACTATGGCGCAAGGGAAAAGAAGGCTGAAGTGAGGAAACATATTTGTATTAAGTGGGTTTGGCCATAAATAAGCAAATTTTGAATGATGCAAGTTCTTGCAGAAAGCTGCATTAATTGTTTCATTCATCAAAGTTAGTATGCAGGTTCCTGTTAAGAATTTTTCAGACATCTCCATGGATGTGAATGACAGCATGTTAGGATTAGAAAAAAAAAGAGTGACTACAAGTGAGAAGGTAAGGGAAGAAGAATTTATTTTCCTGCCTTTGCATGAAATATTCGGAAACTCCTGCTTTCTGTGTTATAAAAGTTACTGAATGAGTTTTGGCTGTGGAATGTGTCAAGAAAATATTGTGCAATATGAACATTAAGGCACAAAGAAAGAACAACCAAAAAACTAGTTTAAATTGAAAGAGACCCCATGCATCTCTAGCATTTTATCTGCAGCAACTCTCAAGGGATCAAGAATGAATTCAGTCTTTCTGATATTTTTGGTAGGTATCCAGCATTGTGCATGACTGGAGGACAGGTACAAATCAGAGAAGAACTACATACTTTAACATGTTATTGTTGTTAAGAGCAATCAGAGGAAGAGCTCTTCAAAAGAAATTTCCCAAGTGTCATTAGGAGTACATTTCATCTATGGAATGGCTTTTATCATTCCCTTTTTAAAACATTAATCACAAAAATAATTATTTTCTGAAGCTCTTCTGTCTTTGCTGTTTCTTTTTTTTTTTTTTTTCAGTTTTCTTTCAGCATTCTGTGCAGGGCTACTTTCTCCTTAAAAACAGAATACATAGTCTGCTTACTGTGAGAAGTACTGGAAACAGATTGATTTTTTCTTATTACAGCTTAGTTTTCAAAAAACAGCATTTTCATTGGCCTTGACTTAGTCTAACCTTTTTTCTATAATTTGTGCATAAAATTATAAGCTTTATTTCTATCTTAGTTTCACAGAGATTATAGAGTAATTATGGGTTATATCAGTCACCAGTGGCCATTTTCTTACAACAGTGAGTGCAAATTGATAAAATGCAAACACAGTGCACATCTACGTTGAGAGGCTAGATTGGCATCCTCTTAGGAGGCTGGCCCCTAATTTAGAATGATGTTTCTTTTTACTGTAATGAAACTGGAATTCCTCTGTACTGCACTGGTGGTAGCACTAAAGCCACAATCCGAAGTATATGGGATCCATCTGAAACAGTTATGAGACTGTACCTGTACACTTACTAGTCATTTTTCCTTGCTTCTTTTTTTTTCCAAAACTCTACTAGAGAAAAAAGGAGAAAAAGACAAAAGAAAACAGAAGACTGTGCCTATATACATATATGTGTGTATCTGCATACCCTTATGTATACATGTATCTCTCTAAAAAATAAGAGCTGTCAGTCAATATGTATCTGATCCACCAGACCCACTAAAGAGTCCCCAGCAAGCTAGTTATTAGGACTTCTACTCATATTAACTGTACCAGTAATCTCAAACAGCACCCATCTGGTGCTACTCTGGCTCTAGCCCCTGATCAACAAATGACATTTGCCCACACTTGAAATAATTTCCCCACAGAAAAAAGCAGCTTGGTACGTCTTTGATAACTGTCAAGTTTTAGGGTGTGTTCTGGTCCCTGCTAATCAGTTTAAGAGTCTGCCACACATCATCTGCTACACAGGCTTGACCACGACCACGATCATGGTCAAGAAAACATAAGATCTCTTTTACTACAGCTGTCTTCTCAGTCTAAGTGGTCTTCACTTTAAGCGAGCCATCTGTCTCCCTCACAGATAGGATTTGATTGAGTTGGAGGAACCAGCTCTTTTGGCTGGGCTGCCACAAGTCTAGGAGAGCCTTTATTCGTAGACTCATAACTTAGGTAGAGAATATTGAGAAGAAAACTGCTATTTGAACAGATCTCCTTTTCTCCTGTGACAAAAGCTTGCCTCTTAGCCCAAGGTAGGATACCAAACTGTAAACTCCACCCTGAGTGTCATTATCTGTAACCCAAGAACTATTTCACAGACCCTATGCTGTTCCGTATATAACCATAGTTATTCATCATCATGCATTAATTCCAAATGTGGACCATTCTGCATCAAAACAACGAGAATTTAGAAGTGGACATGTCAGAAACATGCAAACAAAGATGTCCAAACTTATTGGGAATGGAGAGAATGGTTTATTTTTCCAAGAGAAGACTTCTTAGGCTTACAATAAATACTTGTTTCCAGCTCCACTGAAATGTACGCTTGTAAATAAGTTATCATAAGAAACTCACTCAACAAAACAAGAATTAAACTCTCAAGTTGTGACTATATAAAATGGCATTTTTCTAGTCAATTGAGCTATTCATATATGCATATTCTGCCATACTCTGTTAGTGGTACAAATACATGTTTACCATGTTCATTATCTTTTAGTACTTCAGAATAGTGGGAGAATAAACTATGTTCTTTACCAGTTCATGCATTGCCAACAGTTGTTGATTTAATTCCTTCATCCTTGGTGTGACGAATGAGCTAACAATAATCTACTTTGAATTAGAATTCTAGGTTCAGATTTTGGAACTGGCTTTTATTTATTTTTCATGTATACACAAAACATAATGTCAGGATTTGACATTATTGAAACACAATCAACATATAACTCTGCACTAACATTTTAATTAACATTTTAACAGGCAAAACAAAGATTTCAAAGTTTCATTTCTTATACAGTTCAGTAGTGTTCACTCTTTGTAATATCTTTGCACAAAAGCTTTCTTCTACAACTTCAATTGGGACCAGCTTTAGAAAATTCATTTCTCTCTGCCCCCTTCCTTTCCACCTTTTCATTTCAGTTGCTCTCAAGGAATCAAACTCATTTGTAGTCATTCTGATTGCTGTGTGACGGATGTCTGTCTTTGTTTGGCATTGTTGATATCAAATGTCCTACTCATGTATCTCTGAAATATATATTTTGTTCATCTTTCAAACGGACTTGTGATTTTAGAGAGAGAAAGTCAGTACTAAGTTCTGATTAGTTTAGTTGCTCAGCTGCTCTTTCAAAAGTAATGTGAGAATTAGGTGTCATTTAATGTAGAGCTCTCATACATATGCAAGGTAAACAACATAGAAAAGAAAAGCAGTCTTTTATGTATATGTGTGTAGCGAAGTTTTGGGAAAAGTAAGTTTATTATTATTATTTATTAATAATAATATATTAATGTATATGAATTAATAAATCATTCTTAATATATCAACTAATATTCTTTATTATTTATTATTATTCTTTATATATATGTAAACCCACAAGGACACTTTTAAGGTTTAGTGGGGAGCATACAAAAATCAGTGATACCAAAACACATAAAAATAATACACATTTCTTCCAACTCTATAAACCGCGTTATTGGCAAAGACTTCAAAGGCATCCTATCTTGATCTAGATGTCTCTTCAGACAACATCAATACATAACAATATTCACCAGCCTCTTTCGTTTTGTATACACTGGGAACTATAAAGTGTAACTTTTCCACTTGCACATTTAAAATAAAGTTTCTGCTTGAAATTGTCATGCCCAAGTGTCTGCATGTTCAGACACAAACCTAACTCAATTTGAAAACTTTTATTTTACATATGGTTCATAATCCAATACATAAATTCAAGTTATAAGTCAATTCATTTCCACTAACATATATTTAATTAGGACAAATCTTGTTGTATTCAGCTTCTGAATGATTAGAAATGTTCAAATTCTGTGAAATTATCTTTACAATGTGAAAATGAATTGTGATAGCAAGTCTTGGAATAACCTAATTTTATTTGTTAGGAGTAAGTGAATACAATTAGCTGTTGACAAAACAACAGCTTACAATGCATAGCACTTAAGGCCTGTTTCCAGTTAGAGCACATGCCTAATTTAAATAATTCTGTAAAGTTGAGATTAGATGATGCAAGTGAATCTGCTCTATAAACCAACCTATGTCAGCATGAGCAATACTTGTGTATGCACTGTGCAGGTTTAATCAGGTACATTTATCTGTGCCTGTACAGCTCTTCTGGTTTAGAGAAGGAAAAGAAAAAAAGGTTTTAAATGCAAATGCTTTTTTTTTTGCCTGTATAACTAGCTTTGTATCAGGTTTTCAGCTGGTGTGGATGAGCTTCAAAAGAACAATACTGGTGACAAACTCTCTGTGACTGTGTGCGTTGTTCCCTCCCCACACCCCCACTCATCCTCTTCCAGCTGCCAGAGCACTCGGGAAACTGCCTGTGTCCAGAATGCCATCCCTCCCTGCTGGAGGAGGCCTATGAGCAAGATATGCATCCAGAACTTTACACAATGATACAACTGGGTTGTAACAAAGTTAAATAAAAATCAATTAAGATATTCTGTACAATAATGAAATATTGGCTTTCTTTCAGTTCTCATTTTCTCTCCCCCCCATTCCACCCTTAAAAGATATCAATAGCTTTTTTTGACTTCCTTCAAGGTCCTGACTAAATGGCTGCCAAATCTCAGCCTGCCAAGCCATTTGTCCCTTATGGATGGTGGTTGGTGAAGGAATGTTAGACTTGTTCCGTCACTGAAATGAGGAAAAAAGGGAAAAAGGCTGATGGTCTCATGTTCTTTGACACCAAAATTGTCCTTGATGATCCATATGCAGAGACAGTGGGACAGCTTGGTCCTCCACAGAAATAGCCATCACAGAAGCTAAGAGAAGGAGACCCAAGGACCTGTCAGTGGGACTGTCTGCCTTGTGCTTTTGTGGCACCTGTAGCACCATTGCCACTGTGGCAACTTAGCTACTGCATGGTCCTCCAGATGTAGATATTGCTGCCTTCCACACCTAGTAATCTTAAGCACTTATTCTGGACAAGTGCATGGGTTGTTGGGTATTTTGTTGTCCTCATCTTCCTAAGATGCCTTCTTTATCTGCTGCAGCATGCCCTCAAGGAAGTGTAGCTTCAAGAAAGGGTACCCTGGCACCCCTCTTTGCCTTTCTCTTGCCACAGCAGAGAGGGACTGAGTGTGGGACTGGCAAATAGGGAGGTTCTGTCACTATCAGAGTAATCTCTAAAAAAAAAGGGCGAGTAAGTCTTTTAACCCTTGAGAGCTTCTGTATGTTTTCCTGCATTGTGAGTTGCCATCAGCCTCACAATGCTGGATTCTCAAGGGCACATTTTAATTCAGAGAAGTGGGAGCTGTTGGAATTTAATATACATATACAAACGCATGTGTATCTCAGCTAGGAAATTACACATCATCGAGATGGGAGTGTTTAGAAGCCTGGTAAGTCAGGCAATCTTCAAACTTTAAAACAAGACTTTACCAGGCTGACATTCATTAACAGCACCTTCATACTAATGGTTCGTTCTTAGTTATTATCGCTACTTATAACTACATATGCAAAGCCATTAGTCCTTAATAGTTATATCCTGCATTAGGTCTGAATGCACAACACCAGAGAGCTGATTCTGTATAGTTGGCACGGATAGCTGTTGTCAGTGATGGTCTTCCTTGCTGAGGTAAAGGTGATCAGGCTGGACTGGTCATCGATAAGGAAAGTCAGAACAGAAGCAGGCTTGTCTTCTTTCTTCCCCAGTTTTATTCATTCATGCCTGGTGTTATGTTGCTTGCCCTTCTCCTTAAAGGAGAATCTCATGTACTTTCGTTGCTGCTTATTTTTGTTTTGATTTTGCCAGTTATTCTTCAGGTGTGTTTCACAGGATGTCATGTCCCTTGCAGTCCCTTGTGCTCCTCCTGTTCTTTGCTCCTTACCTTGCATATTCCACTATTTAGGTCACTGTTAACATGTTTTCCCATGCCCCCTGCATGCAGCTACAGAAGTCTTTATTTTCCCTGTTGCTGATCATATTCCTCACATACTTGTGAAGAATGCTTACACATTGTGTTTGCCTATGCCATCAGAGTGTTACTTGTATATTGTTGGCTACACTATTCTAGTATGCTTACATTTGGGTTCAAGGCCAGTTAATATTATTTGTAACCTAATTAGTTTACTCATAATCTGTAGGTGTCATAAGCCTCTGCTTTGACCATAGTGTAGTAGGGTAGACTCATTCCTTTGCTGATCATCTGCTAGGAGGTCTCACTAGGATGGTCCACCAGTTTCTGATGAGTACCCCCTGTGCACTGCTGCAGTACAGAGGACTCTTTCACAAGCATGAGAAGACTGAACAGGAAGAAAGTAGAGAAAAGGAAGGGGACCAACCTGTGTGAGCAGAAGGAACAACGCTGCAACAATATCTGTCCCTTTATAGGCTTCTTTTTCAGCCAACACTTTAATGAGAAAGATTAAAAATCTCCTGTTTCAGGTGACTCCAGAATAAGGAAAAAGCCTTTCAGCACGGCAGGGAGGTTTCATTTGTGTTTGTTACGAGTCTGCTGTGTGCTGTGGTCACCGCACAACCAAACTGTCCCGCAGCCTGGACCTTGCCTCAGTCACTTTGCTGTCCCCTTCTCCCCAGAATACTACCCACCAGGAGTACCTGCTGATGCAGAAATTTGCCTGCTTCCCCACTGCAACCAGGCGTACAGTAGACTGTGTTCAGGATGATAACAGGCATGCTGATGCGAAGCACGGCAGAAACCTTCCGGCATCTTCCACTTGCCTAACGGGCCCTGTCTGATACTTTTCTTCTACGATCTGCCTCTTCCCCATCTCCCCTACCAGAATGAGCCTTACAGTGTAGTTCATAGGACCCCAGGGTCCTGCTTGTGGCCTGCAAGTCACCACAGCAGGGTTGTGCCACTGGTGCACCTTGCTTATGGCAGGGTGAGAGAGGATGGTTAAAGACTAAGACGAGTGTCACGATCTGTGGAGATGGAGATGCTAGGTAAGGCAGGTGGACTAGTAATCTGGAATGGTTTCTCAGCAGAGGTGTAAGGAAAGAGACTCTGGACAAACGAACGGCCAATTTGCACAGTAGCTTCCTCTTAGCCCTCCTCTTAGCAACCTCTTTCCCTGCTAAGTTTGGGGATTCAAACCGGACTGCTAGCTGAATCCTCACATCCAATAAATTAATCAGTCTGCATATAGTGACAAGATAGGCAGACAGACCCTAATGTCTTATTACTTTCCTGATCTTCAGGAACATCGCTACCTTCAGCTCTAAGCCTGAAGTGTGACTTCTTCACCATCCTTTATAACCACCAGCAGCCAGCTGGTTGCTCACCTCCTGAAAGGAACAGAAAAGTACCACAAAATCTTTTAGCCTTCTGCTAATCGGCTACATGCTAACGGTTTATCTTGAGGTGCAGGGCGCAGCAGGGTGCAGGGTCTCCCACCATGCGTCCCCAGGAACTGAGTCAGAGCAGGATTTCCATGTTATTTTTGTCTGAAACAGAAGGGTTCAGGCTTGCATTAACACTATTCAAGAACCAAAAGAGCACGAGGTCAACGGAGATAAAGAGGTCAGATGCTCAAATTATTTCTTATTTAAACTACATAGAGCTGTAAGGTGAGATTTTAAAGTCGAAAGCAGCTTTGGCAAAAGAAATTTAAATATTTGCATGAATGAGTTATTTAAATTTTGTCTTATGCACACAGATTTCCCACTTCCTAGGCTCTCTCTAAAAACTCAGGACACAGTGGATTTTAAAAAAACCCCAAATACTGTTAAGTTTCACAAGGTCAATGCAAGGCATTCAGGATTTCCTAATTAGAGCTCATTAATCAACTGTATGTTAGACATCAGTTAGATACAAGCACCTCCAAACTGTACACTTTATGTTTACATCTTCAAAATCTCTGCCTTTTGCCAATATAGTTATCCCAAACAAATTGTTAACTGACAATTGCCTGCAATGTTATTCTGTGGTGACTGAAAGAACATGCCCCTAAGAACTGACTTGCACTATGATCACAGCATATGAAGTATTGCATATTACATCATTCTAAAGAGTACTTGCTCAGTCTCTACAGCTTCGATCTCTGCTAAAGGGCAATCTGTTGAGACAATAGATTGAGTTCAGACTGAAAATGAATAATAGCAAAGCAATATCCTGACCAGTTAAGACATAGACCTGATTCTTTGAAAAGGGCAATTTCACACAGTTGAAAACAGTTATGGGCAAAATCAAGTGGGAGGAAATACTGAAACATAAAAGCATGAATTATGATTGGGAATTATATAAGAATACTTTATGAAATGTCAAACCCTCCCACAATTCTATGCTCATGAAAGACGACTTCAGTAAAATAATCACCTCAGTTAAAAGGAGATGTGAAAATGGCAATAAAAATAATTTTTCAAAACTCCAACATACAATACACAGAAAATGGAGAAGCAGACAGAAGAGAACAAAAAATCCAGAAACAGACAACTGCTTAGGAACATTGTAGTAGCACCACAGCCTGTGTCATTTAGAGTTAAGAATATTAAGAAAGAATTTTATAAATTTACTCAGAACAAATGAAATGTAAAATCTGCAACAGTAAAATCTGATTCTAGCTAAAGGTACTAATATGACTAAGCAAAATGTAGACATATTTCATAAATATTCTATTTTGGTATTTAAAAGCATACAGAAAAGGAAAAGCTAATATGTCAGTGTTAAAAAAGTATAATACGTACAAGCTGATAAAGTTGATACCCACCAATATCAAGGAAATGAGACATAGGTCTCTGTCCATTAAGTATGTAGGCACCTGGATCACATCATGACTCTGGCAGCTCTGAATAAGGCAAGTAAGCTCTCTATTTAGAGCAAAAGCACAGGTCAGTCACCTCAGAATAGAAATCAGAAAAGCCTTCAGTCTGAATGATTAGCTGTCTAAAACTAGCCAATAGGAACTGTTTATCTCAGCAACATGTCTTAAATCCTCTGGCACATCAAGGTTCTACCCAACACCATTGGAAAAATCCCTCAGATGCACTAAAATAGTGCCTGTGGAGTTTGGGGTACTTTTTGACACATTTTTCAAGACCTGGGAAAGTGGAGTTTCATTTTTAAATCATGCTTGGAGAAGAAATTACTACAATAAGAGTTAGATGGTGATATATGACTACTTCCTAAACTGTGTGCTTGTTTTATGTAATGACAGTTTTGTGTCAAAGTTACAAATGACTTCTGGAAAGAACCTTGGATTAAGGGTCTCCTCCTTTTTGATGAACGTCCTAACCATTAAGATACCATTTTATGTCATTTTCTCTCCTCTAATTGCCCGATTGTTCTGTCATTATTTTATGCAAAGATGAGGCAAGCAACTTGACCTCAGAGTAATTTCTACAGTAATTATAAAGGTTTATTCCTTATGGAAGGTTACCTTTGTTTACCGTTTCCAGCAAAGGAAGCTTTGGCTAGGCCTATACCACTTAATAAAATAGGCTCAAAAAAGGATGCCTGGCTCCCAAGGCCCAATGAGTGGCTTGAACTCACATCCGCAAGGTCTCTTTCACCTTCCTTTGCTCCAAAACAGACTGGCTGCATTTATGGCTCAGTGGATATCACACAGGCTTTGTGTCTATGTGGGCACAAGGTTGCATCATGTGCAGCTTTCATGCAGCATGCAGAGGATAGTCAGGATCCACAAAGAAAATATTACCTTGTTATTCTCTGTTTAGTTCCTCATGTAGCAGATTGGTGCTGGTACTTCTTTCATTTTTGTCACTTCTGTCATTTTTTTTACCTCTACATTTGCTGCTAATATCCATGACAGAGACAGCTTTTGATGCTACCTCTGGCCAGCTCATAGGCCTCCTTTAGTGACCCAGCAGGCCACCACCTACAGTGGACATCAAAGCAGGTGGAGGGTAGACTTCTCCCAGGAACTGCAGGATGTTGGCAAGATTCCTACCAAAGCAGAGGTCAAGGACAATGATATTGGTGGAAAAGCTGTCTTATTTGAAATCCACTTCAGGCTTTTAATAATGGAAGGGAGATTTTGGGCACAGGAGATCACAACCCTGTAAGGCAGACACAGCGTCATGCATCAGAGACAAACAGCAGTGGCTTTTAGGTGCAGATGGCCAACTTTGAAGTCCTCTGCAAGCGACTGGCACCCTCCATGCAGTTCAGACTTCAGGAAGAGAGGCTTTCACTGTCCTCTGGAACTTTGTTAGGCCTGATTTTAGTTGGTCAATGTGGAATCAGTTTGAGGTCAGGACTTTCATGATTGTGGCAAAAACTGGTCAGACCACTGTCTATTCATGAGTGAGTTAGATCAGCAACATTTTACAAGTCAATGAGGGCTGCTCTTCAGTGTAGACTCCCGAACCACTTTGAAGTGTTTACACGGCACCAGGCCTGCTGGCGACGGAGGG
>WAAD01026415.1:17591-45523 GCA_013389945.1 Fregata magnificens | reverse complement strand
TTTGTGGTTTTTTTTTTTTTTTTTCAAATAAACTATGAGTATAACATAATTAAAGCTTTATTGTAAATTAACAAGTGCCTAAAATACAGCATGATGAACTCTAGAATGGTAACTCATGACCAGACCATATTCAGTGTCAGAAAAGAATATGCCACACATAAGGAACTAGTTTAGCAGATATTTGGTAGTCATGTATGTAAAGTGACAAGAAACAGCACTTCAGTTTTATTGATTTTACATACATGACAGTGTGTCTCTTCCCTTTCTGCTTTTTGTAACCCCTTGTCTCACACTGGGTCCATGTGTACTCATGCAGTGCTGAGACTGTGCCACCTCCCCGATGTAAAGACACCAGTAAGGACTAGTAAGGGATAAATGACCTCTTATTAATCAAGTACCTACACATTTACAACGCTTTTTCTAAACTCAGAAGAAGAATCTGGCTTTTCATCTCCGTATTTGTACATATACATGTTTGTATGTATTTTATAAAAATGTGTGTATATGTAAATTTTTTCATTCAACCTCTGTCACAGGAGTATCTGTTCATGAAGACCTGTGGAAAGGAAGGCTGCAGAGCCCAGTCAAAAGACCTCAAGCAATACAAAAGTTACTATTTGCCATGCTGGCTTCAAAGACCCCCCCTACAAAAAGACTCAGTGAGGTCAAGGGGTATATGAAGCAATTCTGGAAGATGTCCTTGCAGTGCTGAGTTATTCTGGGTGGGATTTTATCTGACTAATTACAGTCAGATAAAGGCTACAATGTAGACATCTGCCTACAAGCTAGTCACTCCAGAGTCTTTTCATAGCCAGTAGCTATCAAGTCAACATAGAGTGCGGAGTAAGGAATGATTTATTCCTTTTTAAAGTAGATTCTGAAATGGTCTGGTACTTCCCACAGAGGGCTAATTTCTCTCCATTATCTATAAAAGGACCACAGAGACAGCACTGTCAGCATATATGGGGGCAGGGGTGGTGGAAGAGAGTAATTCCCTCCCTTTATCAGCTCTGCCTCTCCTGTATTTGCAACAACAAAGCATCCTCTATGACTGCTTTTCTTAGCTCCCATGTTCAGTGAGATACTGGTAACTTTTCTGCATTTACCCTTTGGCAGTACTTCTCCATTGCAGTACTCTGGCAGAGTAATGCAGCCTCACGCTGGGGACATATTATACCCACATCACTTTAAAGCTCCCTAAAGTTGCCAGCACAGGCTCTGCGCCTTTCTAAATGTGCGTTGTTCTACAGCAGCCGTCCTGTTCCAGCCTTTCATAAGCTATGTAATGTGGTGACTCTTCTGCTGTCTTTCCCCTTCCCACCCTGTATAGGCTTTCAATCACTGACAATGTATTCAAAACAAAAGTATTTGAGAAATTAAAACCAGAATGAGATCCTCAAGGCCAGGATTCAGAACCCAGTCATAAATGAAACATTTAGTTGCCTTTATACCATTAAAGTGGTATGATGGTAAATAAGAGTTCTCGTTTAAAGGGTGATTCATGTGCCAGGGCAGACTGGAGGCACATGCACAATGATCTGATTCGAGTAGGCTGCAAAGTGCTAAAATGTTCCAGTCTTAGACATGTGCAGGACTTTGGGCCCCTGTGACAAGTTAGCTGGGACTTTTAAAGAGGCAGGGATTTGAGGCAGCTGGCAAAGCAGAGGAAACAATACTGCAGCATCCATGCTAATGAGAAATGGGCTTGATTATGAAGATCTGCCAACAGCAAGATTTTTGCACATGACAAATCTGACTCATCCATGGCAGAAAATTTCTCTTGTCCTTCAGTGACAGGGGGTGAAGCACTGACCATGGTTAGTGCAATTGTAAAAGCAAAATTAATCCCAGCATTTTCCAGTATAAAGGCAAATTCCCAGAGTATTTCATCTGGAAGCAGCCGCAAAGCTCATACAGTGACTGAATACAGTCTTTGATTTCTGCCCATCTGCCTGCTGGCAAAACCAAAAGCCCCACCAAATGTATAGACCCACAAATATCACACAGTATTTGGGGTTTCTTCTTTTAATCCGCCAATGCCAATTCCAGAGAAAACCTATGAGTCTATTGTTCTCCAGAAAACCCTGGGAAAACACAGAAAAAGCATATTTCCAAGTAGATCCATGAGCTGGGTGGGTAAGTCTCCAGTGACTTCCTGTTATTACTATGAGGAGGGTAAGGTTTAATGGTTACAGCAACACGTTAGCAGAGGGATGAACTGGAGTTGATTCTTTACATCTGCTCTGACTTTCCCTAGGTTGCTGGGAACCTAACACCTTCTCTCTTCCTCACTTCACACTTTCCAGTCTCCCAAAGGTATAGGGAGACTTTTCCTACTTCTGGAAATTTTGGTGGAAGGTGTTGTATGTGCAAAGTATTATTTATAAAAGAAAAAAAGGTGCTGATTCACTTTCTGGAAGCAGAAGGAAGTGCTTTTGTTTGACATTGAAACAGGTGTCCGGGCAGTGCATTTATAGGCTGATACACACTTTTAGGCATAGTTCACAGTAGAAGAAAACACTAGAAAAACATGTCTTTCTAATTTATGGACATCAAAATTGGGAGTTCAATTTAAAAGATGTGCACAGTTATTTGACCTTTCCATTTAGTGTAGTTGAAATTGTCAAATTGAGTCACAACTGAATTTAGCTTTGTATTGTATCAAACACTTGTCGTGTATCAGCAATGAACATAAGGCTGCTTCTCTTTGAGCTTGGGACTCTTTTAAAGCTATTTGAAGTTAGGGTTTTTTCTTCTCAGTGAAAAGATAGCTATATCACAAAACTCTTCCTGCTGATAAGCTAGTCCTTGAAGGTGTTTTTGAGTAAACAGGATATTTTCCTGGATACGAAACTAAAATTTTACATTGACTATATGGTTTGGTTTTTGGTTTTGTGTTTTTTTTTTTTTTAAAGCCACAGAATAAAAACATACATTCACAGTCTTGGGTGTGAAGCATATATTTGTTGGCAGAAGTAGTAAATTACTAACTTAATGCTCGGTGCCTAGTGAACTGTAAACTTCTCAGACCCTTTCCTGAATATCCCTAATCTCTAAGACAACTTGCTTTGCTCAAAGGTAGCGAGTTGTGAAAATTGTTATCTTCCTGGAGTCTGTACTTACTGGGGGAGCTAACACTTAATTTGTGTATAGTCACACCTGCCAGAATGACCCTCTGAAACTCACACCACATGAGAACAGAGCGTGCTTGAAAGCCTTCCAGAGTTTGGTTAAGGACCCCATCAATCATGGGAACGACAGTGTGTTTGGATAAGAGAGCTGACGGGCTTGCTCGCCCCTTCTGGTGTTCCCTTCCCTTCTCTCATCTTAAACCAAAGTCCTTGAAAATGCACCAGCTGTTGTTGGGGAAAGGGACCTGAAAAGTATTTTCCAACTGTTGTTTTGAGAATGGGCTAGAGATTGAAAAGGCACCGTCACTAACGAACACATGGAACATAGCCCTGTTTCTCTCATAATCAAAGAAAAGGAAAAAAGGCCAGCTATTGAGAACGTTGCGATTAAAAACAAAAGCTGAAACAATAGCTTTGGGCAAATGTGATGTTGTCACTGAACATCCTGCTTAGCAAGCAAGCCACATGGAGTGGGGCAGTAATGAAGGGTCCCAAATCAGAGACAACTCTGAGCAAAGGGTGCTGCTCTGGCTGGGACAGTCCTAGTCTGCCTCCAGCGGGCAGGCTGGAGCAAGGCGGGGAGGGAGAAGCAGTGTTGACACAGAGAGCCTACCATAGCATTTTCACAGTAGCTTGCCATAGGGAAGTGGAAGCCAGCTTCCAAGAAATATCTGGCTCTCTGGGTGGGCCAGCCCAGCACCACACATAACTTTATTGCGTAGGGCTGCAAAGTTCAAAGGAAGCTCTGGGAAAGGGGAACTGTGGCTCACAGTGCTGAGCCCAATCTGCTGCACCACACATGGCTAAAGTACACACTATCAGCAATCAAGGGAAGGACCTCCCTGAAGCACAAATGGCAGTGGGGGTACCCTTCTATAAATATCCTGAGAAATAGCAGAGTTTCCCTTTCCAGTTGCCTGAGTGACTCCACCTCCTTTGATAGCTTGCAAATGTTCCCTTGGTTTTAGTATTTACCACCGTCGCGTGTGCTGTAGATCAAAAACAAGTGCATGGGAAAAGGCGGCTAAGCACAATAGGCAAGGGTTGAATTGCATGAAGTAGGAACTGTTTTGGGGCTGTGGTTGTGTCCCTTCCCTTTTTTCCATCCTTCTAATCCCTTTCCTGTTTCAGTTACATTCTGATTTCCTACACTCAGTCAGAGCAACCTAATGCCAACTACAGCTCTCAGCCCCAAGGAATTAAAACCATACCCACAAATTGGTAAAGGACAGTTTCAGCCTGGCCTTTCTTCTCCTGCTGCGGAAAGCAGGGAAGACGAATCCAACAAGAGCCTCCAAGCCAACTCAATACCACCCGAAAACCTCATTGGCATTTGAGCAATCTTTGTAGGTCTGCAGATTCAATTCTGAGGTCTGGGTTTGGATGACGATGACCACAGTCCATAGGAGAATTTGCCTTGATACCTTTCCAGTAATCATTAGAAAATCTGGTTTAGACTTCACAGAATTCTGTGAACTCAAATTTATTTAAAATGATGCAAAGCACCAATAAAGCATGAAATATGAACCAAGTTCACTTGAATACATACTTGGGTTCTTTAGAAAAAGAAACAGCAAGAAGTTCCCCTGGAAAATAGCATCTTTTTTCCATAATGTAAAGAGAGGTAGGAAAATTCAATAACTATATTGCATCTACAGTATCAAATTTAAATCAGACGGCTCATGTGTTAGAAATCAGAAAAAAAGAAAAATATCGCTTCTTGTTGTTCATGTGCCTGGAAATGGTTCAGCTGATGGGTAGAACTTACAAATAGCTATAGGAACTGGCCTGTTGTATGGGCTACAGCATGAATATTGGTGTTTCCTTACCAGTGTGACTACTCGAAACTTAACATGGAAGAATCACTTCTAGAAGTAGTGTTCAGGCCTTAGACAATCCTAAGAGCAGGCATCTACCCAAACAAAAAAGGGAGCCATTTAGTACTGTAAGTGACATTAGTCTCCTGTGATGTGGGTTTAAAATATTTAAAAGCCCTGTGACGGCTATGAGAAAAATTCGTGTTTTGGGGAATGGCTGGCTACTTTCTCCCATTTCTCCCAGCCAGGCTGAAATGAAGGTACTGTAGACCACTACTGCTCATGCAACCCATCCAGTTAATTTTAAAAAGTTTGAGGGACAGACTCAATTTGGAGTCACATTGCATTTCTGTAGGGGAAAGGAGGGAATAGAGCACACCTTTGTGGAAAGATCCCATAAAATGTAATAGAGGCCTTTCTGAATTATCCTGTACTAATAAGGGATTATATCCTTGTTACAGAATAGGAAGATTCACGAGTTTTCTGAAAGGATATTATCCCTGTCTATGTAACCATATCACATTGCTACAGAGCCAAGGTCTTACTCAGCACAACAGATGGTTTCCATCGTGGGGGATTAGGTGGAAGAGTTGGGTGGTTTTTCAGATCAGAAACTCCTCCACAGGTTTGGATCACATCTGAAATCTGAAAGGGCTTCTTCTTCTGCATGGGGCAAAAATGCAAGTAGAATTTCTTGAAGACAGCTTTACTTCTGAAATTTTGGGGACAAGCAGTGGACAGTCACGAGGATGACTGTTAGCAAGTGAGGTTTCCAGTATTAATAACTTACAAGAACAGTCCTCTCATGTCTTCTGCCTGTCATGCAGATGTGAAGTCCTGCAAGAGCAGAAAAGGTGATTTCAGGCTGACCTTGAACCTACCCCTGAATCCAAGCTCCAATTTTGCCTAAAATATTGTCCTGAACCTACTCCGAGTCTGCCTATTTGGGCCCCATGTCTTCCACATGGTATGCATATGTGGTAGATTGTTAGGTAGAAGCAGTGATAAAAATAGACCTGTTAAATATCCCTTTCATTTGGTACATCCTACTGAACAATCACATGGACATACTAAAGTTATTACAGAAGATATTACACACTTGCACAATAAATACTACTTACACAAAGTATAAGTTAAATACTCTCTATTATTACTCTTTAAGCAATCTTTCTAACAAAGCCAAAGCCTTTTCTCATACCCACAAACCTCCTTTCATATTTAGCAGAAAAAAATATATGGCAGATGCCAGAGATCTCTTCCTAGGAAAACAGTTCTCTTTGGCTCTGTTTTTACCCTCAAGCTATAATACTTAGATGCACATTTACAAACTCTAGCCGTTGCCATACTTTATCTATGCCAGAATTATCTATGCCAATAGTGTTATTTAATCAGGGTTATATGGTTGCCAGAAATTAATTTGTCAGATATATTCAGAACACAGCTTTGACAATATGGACACTAGCTGCCCAAATATCTCTTCTACCTAGTTCACAGAAATTTCAGGCTAACATGTAAATTCATTATGGCACTTTCAGTCCTCCATCCATGCGATTCTCCTCATATTAGAGCACACCTTTACATACACATTTCACTCACATGTCCAAGGTACAAATTCTTTTTTGTCCATTATATAAATTAACACAACTTTTAGGCAAGCTTCTCAAAGCATAACCAGCTTCTATGTATGTACTCAAAATATGTTTTGCTGAACAAAGCTGAAGTACAGAGAAAAAATATCTTTAAATACTCAGGAGTGTTTAAAATTATGCGCTCTCTTAGGCTTGTTGAACTTGATGGGATACTCTCAAAATCAGATGGTGTGTAAATGTTTGTTGGATAAGGAACTTACACTTCATACTTAAAATAATGTGCCTCTAAAGCCTCCATGGTTTTGGTTGCATTTGTACTTTTCAAATAAATTTGGCCAGGTTATTTCTGGTGTATTTCTACTTGACCCATAGCCTTGACAGAAACACTGTAAAGGAACTAAAATTCTATAATCATTTCCCCCTGCTTTTTTATCACTTCAGTACTTAAAAAAGATAGAGTTGATAAAAACATTGAGGCCTTCTAAGGTTTCCTGCAGACATACTTTACAGGTTTGATCATGCTGTATTTTTCAGGTACAGTTACTCTTTCCCTCAATGACTCTGATATTATCTTCATCCTGTTGTGGACTCTTATCGCTGAGGGATGAAATATCAGTTGATCTCCTTGCAAGAGTTACATGCTCTGTCTTTCCATGGAGTGAAGCCGGTTATGACTTATACCTTGTGAATGACCTTCTAACATGGAAACAGCTTGTGGGAAGCAAATGGAATTAAAAGGGTTATTTTCAATTAATGCTAATAAATGAAAATAAATTAGATGTTGCAACCATTAGATGTCAACCCACCTTAACTCTAACTTTACTATCTAGCAGGCTTTTCTTTTGAGGAAGTTGTTGTAGGAGGAAAATCTAATTTCCCTTTGAACAAAAGTATAAATTTATAGAGAAGATATTAACTGAGCCACAAAATCTAGGTCAAGAAGAAGAATCAAGCTGCAGAAAACTTCTTTACTTGGTGTTTGAGTGTAAGTGTTCTGTCATGATCATGCTGCTCTGACCTCGCCATGGATTTCACTGGCATGAGTGAAAATGGATTATATTCATTGGCCAGATGGAAAGAAAATTTAAAAATGAGCTACACAGAGAACTTACTATTTTTAAATTTCTTTTAACTTCTGCGTTTTATGATATATTTAAAAATTCAGGAAGAATTTATCATATTTCTATTTTGCCCATGAACCTCTTCTGTCTTTTTTTAAAATGTGTTATTTTCCTCATACTCTGCCACAAGCACTTCAGAACAGCAGTGAAAACCCCAGTCAAAATGCATTAGCATTGGCATTTCACATGAATAGTACAGAAGAGTGTAGAGGAGGATGCAGATTTGATTTGGGGCAGGACACAAGAGCCCTATGTGGAGTCCGGACACCTCTGGGACAAATGCAGAGGGAACAGCACAAATTCATTTTTGTCATTTTGGGCTCAGATCACTCCCCCTTGCCTGTATGCCACCACAGGCCACTCAGTCTTTTTTCAGCTCTCCCCTCCTGCTTTCTGTTTGTTACGTTGTTCACTGCATGACAGTGCTTTAACACCTTTTTATTTTAGGAAAATGCGGAAAAATATTACTAAGGGAAGCAGTGGACACTCTTTTGCTTCCTGTCATCAAAGGAAGAAGTGCCTCTTTCTAGAGCACGTCCAAGCACCAGGCTCAGCAAAGCAGTGACTCTCGGGAATTACCTGCTCTGTGACAGCCTGGAGACAGCACAGGTGGTTTAACAGTCTCTTCTGACTTTAAAAAATAAGGATTTATTAAGTAAAAGAGGAATGGTGCCTTTTTATCAT
The DNA here is from genome assembly GCA_013389945.1 of Fregata magnificens. Taxonomy (NCBI): domain Eukaryota; kingdom Metazoa; phylum Chordata; class Aves; order Suliformes; family Fregatidae; genus Fregata; species Fregata magnificens. The sequence goes on along the minus strand of WAAD01026415.1, from coordinate 37,181 downwards.
GTTGGTCAGAGTAACAGCCCTTTCTGTCTCTCATGCAGTCCCTTGGGATCCTTGGGAGGCCCCTGGATGAGGAGTCCTAAATAAGCAGTAAGTATTCTTGCTGTGATGATCATACGACTGCAGTGTCAGTAGCCGTTAATGTCTTCTGTGAAACTTCTTTTCAGTAGGGTGCTCATTTAAAATCTTTACTCTGGCCACAGTGTTTTAAAATGCATATAGATTTCTCCCTTGGCACATCATCCCCAGCTGGGTAAGATGCACATGATAACCCCAAACTTGTGTTGATTTTTCTGTACCTTTCATGTGCATGTTGCTAAGTACACAACTTGCCATAACAGAGCTTAGTATCTGTTCTGAGTCATCAAAAAGAAATCTCTTTCTTTGAAAACAAACAAAACCAGCCTCAAGTATGTTCACATGAACTTGGTTTTATTTGTATCATTACTAGTAGGTGGTTTTTTATTATTATTATTATTATTATATTCTGACAACGATGAGAAAGATGATTTTTGTGAGTGCCATCAAGAGAATTTTTACAGCCATATCCCCCTGGGCTGTAATTTTCTGAGACTTGGAAAACAAAGCAGCCTGAGATTGCTCAGCACTTAGTCCTACATGAAATAATATTACACAGTTGTGCTTGGGAGCTGATTATCCACTTGGTTCTTTTCTTCCTTTCTACATAGCTTCAGGATAATTTCCTGCCAGAGGTCCTGATTTTGTTTCTGATAAGTCATAAGCTGCTATCCTGCCTGCATGCTAAAATTAAATGCCTCTTTGCACTTGGGGCAAGAGCTGTGGATGTTCTCTCAGTCAAATTACAGTTTGAAAAATTACATCCTACCTTCTTAAATTCCAGCTGTACATTCAGCTGGATACAGTACTTATCGCTTTCCAGCTTAAAATGTAACAATGTGGGGTGCTTTTAAACAGCTGCTGCTCTCCACTCTCCCTCCCCTCCAGGTGGCTGCACTTCGCTGATGGGTAAAGTGATTTCTGTTTACAGAAAAAGCAGCTTTTATAGTTTGTAAATGGTTTTAGGATCCTTTGGGAGGAAAGGCATGGTGCAGGAATGTAAGCTATTCTAATTCTTGTTAAGAGAGGGGGAAAAAATCCCATAGGAATTAGACCAAAACTAAACTCCTGTAAAAACCTCCAGGTGTGCAATCTCTCAGAGTAGAAACGCTGGGCCAATAAAATGATCAGTTGTGGTTTTAATTGAAAGTTTTAAAGAAAAAAAAAAGAAAAAAAAAAGATTAACAGTGAATAAACTAATGTGGGATTTTTCTGGAGGGGAGGGCTGGTTGATAAATAAAAGGTCCCACCCTCAAACGTGTATACAAAAGCAAGAAACTTGACTAAAGTGCTGATGGCATGACGAGAAAAACTCCCACTTCACAGTCAGGAGCCAGTTTTCTGCAAGCTCACGCGGACTGCACTAAGCCACGTTTTCTTTGTAGGACCGAGGAGGGATCCATTAAATTGTGATCCACAGGGATTTGTTGTGCTGAAGATGTTAATCAATGTCTGATTAACTATGCATGCAAACACAGACAGCCCCCACGGCTGCTGACTTTGGGCTTTAAACTCAGCCCAGCACCATTGGTGAGCTTTAAAACCTGTCAGCAACACTCTGAAGAGTCTCTCTGAGACACAGCCAAGATGCATGCAGCGCGTTGGGAATGTTACCAAGTGGGAACTAGACTCTCCTTTCAGTACAGAATGTTTTCTTCAATTAAAAAAAAATTTTAAAAAAAGTGATCTGGGATTTGAATAAACTTGTTAGATTTTGATCTGCAAGCTTATGTCATTTTTTCCGTGCTTCCCCTCAGAGAAAGAGATTCCACAATTTAAATAAAAAAGTTCCATTTTCTTGGAAAAATATTGACATTGACAACATATCCCAGAGTCCTCTGACGTGCTCCCCTGGTGCCCCCTTGGTGGCTCCGTGGCTGGCGGGCTGGGCATGGCCACGGCCAGAGCCTGCAGGGAGCAGGGGAACTGTGGGAAGCTGCGCAAGCAACTCCCCATGTGCTGATGCCGGGAGGGTGGCACAGCACAGAGCCCCTTCCCTGCAGTCCTCAGGCCCGTGGTGTCAATCACACCTTACACCTCTTCAGCACATTCACAATGAAGAGACGTTGAGTGGATCGAGTTTAACAGGGAAACCTGCTGGTGGGATCTGAAAAGGATTTAAATTAGGGTTATACATCTACCAGGGTATTTTCAAGACTGAATGCACACACATGGTTTTTTCTGATACACTTGTCCCAGTCTGCTTGAAATATATTAGCATGCTGCTCCCTAAAGGGATCTGACTCAAGTTTATGTGGGAATTAGCTGCGGTTGTTGCTCCTGGCGGCAGGTTACCACCGCTGCAGCAGAGGTGGCGGGCTGGGTGATCTACCCTGCTTCTCACCTGCCGCAGTTCGCAGTCCAGCTATTAGCATTCATGGCAATAAGCTCATTAATTGGGTTCGCAGGGACACGGTGGGATGTGAACTGTGGTGGTTTGCACTGGTCACTCTGCTCCTTCACAGCAGGACTGGCAGCGGGCAGCTGAGACACTGGGCCATCAGCTGGGCTGTATCCTGGCACTGCGAAATGAGGCAAGGGACCGTGAGTCAGGGCACAGCAGGTATCTGCAGGAGAGAGCCTGGCCCCAATGGTGGTCACCGCTCAGTACTACTGTTCTCCTGAGCAAATCAAACCAGAGCTGCAAATGCAGAGAAGAGAACTGAAGAGATCAATCCCATTCTAATGACAAATTTTTACATGTGTGACTGAACATGGCTTCGAGGCAACGCTTACGCAGCTCAATGCCATCCTGGAGTAAGAGAACCTGAAAACAATAATTTGGTAGCAGTTCAGAGGCCAAGTGCGGCTAACAAGAAATTTGGCAAGTTTGCAAGGAGATGTGCAATTGCATGGTTAGAAGAGCAAATGCTGTTCATCTGGCTGTATGATGTTTAGCAACGTTTATTAACTGTACAAGGTCAGGTTAAGGATGAAAAAAGAGCTAATTGGCTGAATTATTTGACCTAGCCCTAGCAAAGCTTGTAGCAACCTGCGGACTTTTCTGTTTTGTTAGGGTTCACTGTGGCCATAAGTGTCCCATGCTAGCCAGGCATAGCTAGAGTATGCCCTGGTCTTGACGTAATATTGACCCCACCCCAAAAAGTAGGTTGCCTCAGAGGATGCAGGAGAGAAGGAGGTGAAACGTTCACGTCTGCAGGGGACCTCCAGACCAGCCAAGTCCCCAGGAAAGGTCTTGAAAAAGGCTGCCACTGTCTGAGCAGTAGCAGCAGTACCCTGACCTCATGTTGGGCAGATGCTCTCAGAATTTGGTTCAAAGCAAACCCAACTAGGAAAAAAAATTAAAAGGAAAAATTGGCAAATGGTAGTTTGAGCAAAATTTGTTCTTTGCTCACTATTTTCACATAAGTCAGAATTGTAGCAGTGCTGTTCCTTATGTCCTCTACAGACACTGGGTCTGATGGTATGAGGAACAATGACCCTAAGAGTCAGAGCTAACCAGGACCAGGAACTAAGCCTAGGTGGCATTATTTCAGAGGAGACTTCTTTTTCCTACAGGTAATTCAGCTTCTGGTTGACAATTCACTGCTCCAAGCTGAATGTGTTAAAGGATGCCAAAGCAGAAAAGAATAATGAGAAATTTTACACACACAGAAGCGCTGGCTCTGAGATTCTAAAAACATTTTTTTCTTTTAAGAGGCATTTAATCACAAAATACACCTAGTTTTAGAGGAAGTAAAGACATTGTGAATGTCCTCGTGCTGCAGCGGTAGCACAGCACTCCTCTCTGTGCCCAGGCCAATACAGCCCGACTGGTTTAATGCTCAGAGCTCCTTGCAGCACCCTGGGTTCCCTCTGGCACTTGGGGCATCACTCAGAGGGGAACACACATGCTGTGCTGGGACAGGGACAACACAGGTTTGATCCCAAAGGCAGGTGGTGAAGGGCTGGGCCACAGGGTCTGTACTGGTGCTGGTGGCCAAATGCCAGCCGGTGCGTGGCTTTGCCCCCCTCTGCCTGAAATGCTGATATGTCAAACAGGGATAGCGAGTGCTTCCTTACCACTTAGAAGCCTTGCAAGCTTAAGTGAACAAATTTTTCAGAAGGAGCCATGAGGGTACTTAGAAAAACACTGCCAGTGTTATGAAATATCCCTTGCCTTTCCAGCCAGTGCGGCCTCACAGGAAGAAGCCAGGGGGCTGCAGCCCTGCCGCCAGCCACCGCTCGGTGTGGTGGGGATGCAGCCACCTCATCCTCCCCACTTCACATGGTGGCTGCATCCCCCCTTGGTTATGGTGCTGTATAAACAACGAATAATAGTATCGGTAGGTTGGTTATAAATTAAGCAAACTATATTAAAATTGATTTTGCATTGCGGGGAAAAAGTAAATTATGAGGTGTTACAGTTGCAAACATTTTGTTTTATACGCGACTTCCAAGAAGAAAAATATTATGCCAAATGAAAAAGAGGTGTCAACCAATCGGATCTCCTGATGCCTGTCCCTTCCTCCAGTAGTAACAGTCCCGTCGTGCTGTTTTACAAGGCAATAAGCCAGTCACCAACTGGAGAAAGTACCAGACTAAAGTTCTGCTGGTTTATGCCAGGGAGGGAACCAAATTATGGCCTTGTAAAACAGTGTGACAGTGCTATTATTGTGCTGGTGCTACAAACTGTTTAAAATAGAGTTTTGAATAAGTTTTTCAAAATATTCTAGGAACTGGTCAGGTGAGACAGTCCTTGACGCTGAGTAGCGTAAAGCAGAGCAGGGGACCTCAGAGTAACGTATGTCTGCTCAGGAAAGGTAGCCATGAACCAGGACCTAGCACAATGCTGCACACCGTTCCTCGTGGTGGGCTGGACCAGCATCAGGCTGGGGCTTGCCAACCTTTCTTGAGGGATTTTCAGCCCTTTCTTCTCATGTGGCAGAACAGGAAACAGATATTTCATGAGAAAAACTGTTATCTCAGTTTTACAAGGATGAACTAGGGTGTCAAGGTCAAGGACAGTTTAGCTAACTGTATTTGAGCGCAGCTAGAAAATGTCCCACCTTGCATTTTGTAGTCTGCCCAGGTCTCCCTACAATATTAATGCTGAAAGAAGACATTTTCCTGAAGCACACTAAGATGCTAACATGACAAAAACATATATAAGCTCCCTAGCCCAGAGGTAAAGATGGGGGGTTTAGTACAAACCCCAAGAGCAGTGTCTAAAACTAACTGGGTGGGGGAGCAGAGTGGTGGTAGCTCAGGGGACTTCTACTCAAAGCTCTCTTGGAGGAAAAATGAGGTTTCAACCAACAAATGTCTGCTTCCAGCAGAAGATGTTGAATTTCCATTAGAAATAATAAAAATCTCTGACTGACAAACCAAAACATCTGGTTCAACAGGAAATATTCCCATTTCAGAAATGTTGTTGATAGCATGAGGGCTGAAATGGGGCTTTGTCATGGCCCATGGGGCAGGACTCCCCAGCTACATTTTGTCTCCCATGACACACTAGAGCCAGAGATTTTTAGTGCTCACGTTGTGTCTCAGCAAGAAAGCAAGCTGGGATACAGGAGGGAAAACATGTCTCACAGCGGGAGGCCGTGCTCAGGTGAGAAATCCTTGCTAGCACTGGCAGGTCAGTGGAAAATGCAAAACGCGAGCACGGCAGCTCAACAGTTACTCAGGTAGAGACCTGCAAATGGCATCCAGGTGCCCCCTGAAATGCACCAGGCACATGGACTTCTCTGAAGCCTGGAGGCAGGGGACAGGACAGACTGGAGATGTTTAGGCTATAAGTTAGCACTAACTTATTTCCTAAGCTTTTGAAAGATCTGGGTTGCAAAGAAACTAAAGAGAAAAAAAAAATCACTATCCTCATCTGTGGAATCTAGACTTGCAGCCATGACTTGTGCTCTTGTAGGCAAGCAAAAACAGACTGGGAGCAGGCTGGCACTGAAGCACAGGGGAAGGCAGATTTAACTTGTCTTGTATTTGTAAATACACCAGAGAGGAAATCTCATTGCATTTAATTCTAGGTTCTGCTTGTTTGTTGCCTCCAGTAAATTAAATTTCCAGATAAAGTTACCGATGGGTATATGTGAGATTTTTTTAAATGACATCATTACATAAGGAATCTGGCAGAGCTTCAAATAAAATAAACAATACACAAGGAAATCTATTCATTTTAATAGCTTGAATTCACCCATGGATGATGATAGGGAAAGTAAAGCTCTGATGCTTAGAAGCTCAGCAATACTGTTCAAAAAGAAGGCATAAACAAGGCCCACTCACATTGTCCAAAAAAGGGTAAGAATGAACTAAGAAGCGGGATTTTGTTCAAGGCTTCAGTGTAATTATATATTTTACATCTCTTTCAACGCAACACTTTGTTTAAGCATGGGAATGCTCTAGCAGACTTATAACAATATTTCCATACTGTACATTTATTGTAGCTACTCATTAAGTCAAATTGCTAGCACATGAAGTCATGTGGAAAAAAGAGGGATTTAAGACATAACATTTGCAGGACGCAAACATGAGAAGTGAAGACTTTTTCATCAAACTCTGGTTCACAGTCAAAGCAAAATTCCAACGACCGTGCAGAGGCGAGCTAAAGGGAGGGAGATTACTATCAATTTGAAAATGATTTTACGTTCAGTTTCTTAGCAAATTACAACTCTTACCAGGCTGGTTGCAGCGTACATATGTGTTGCTACTCATATGAAAAGAAATAAAAGCATATTAGGAAGTCAAGCTTTAAAAGCTTTAAAAAATACAGAAAGCAAAAGAAGCACTACTGCAACTAATCTTTTAATAATTACCAAAGTACTGTTATTCTCACTCTGACAATGATCCATGTAGAGACTCCGTATTAAAGTTTTCTGCAAAAAATTGTAAAGCACAATGTAATTAAGCAAAGAGAAATAGTTGGGGTGTGGAGGAAACTTTGGTGATGTCTTTTCCTTTTGAGGCCATATGTGTGCATGTCGCAAATAATACTTCCACCTTGACTCATTCTTCAGTTACGCTACATTCGCACTGCCTTTCCGTGCTAATTTCTGAATCTTAATGTTTCTTTAGTCAGTGTTCATTGCACACAGTCATATTTCACAAGTTAACTAGACATAAAGCTGCAAGCTGTACAGCTCAGCATCCACTTTCTCCTTAGCTGTTTTCATCTCCCGTTGCAGCTGAGTCGGCACCCGAGCCTGGGGAGTGGGCACTGTGGGAATGAAGGCTGGCTCCCAGCCCCCCGAGCAAGCCGGCAGTAAGGCCAGCTTATCCGCCATGAACACAGCAGCTTCTCCAAGGGGAAGTTATCCCCCAGGCCATCCAGAAACCTGCTCTCCACAAATGCTATTGCTAAATTGGGGACCAACAAAACAAGCTTCAGCCAGCTGAAGAGGAAGGGAAGTGGAGGAAGTATTACTGGATTTGAGGAGGGGCAGGAGGAAAGGTCAACTATGGGAACTATATATTTATGTATACATATGTACACGTATGTACATTTTGCAGAGGAATTGAGACTTGTGTAACTGATGGAGTTAAAATATTGGCAGCATATCCCTGTTGGGGAACAACAGCTGTAGCAACACCAAGAGAAATAACAGCAGCCACCCTCCTGCCTAGCACCTGGGGTGGTCAGTAGTCAGGCATTTCTCCTGTTCAACTCATTACAGCGTGACCAAAATATGTAGCTGTAAAAAGGCCCTTTCCACTCCCTGGTGCATATTATTTGTTATTCGGTACAGCAGAAGGGGGAAGCAACAACAGCTGCAGGAGCAATAGCTAAGTGTGAGGGTGAAACAGACTTTCTGTGAGGTGAGTGCCTGTCTCTGGCAATACTATATTGCCCCAAAATGGACAAATATAGAAGTGAAAGAAGTATATATTGCAGGGGCAAACAGGGGTTAAGTGTAGAAAGGGGGCCATCTCACTGAGAAGACAGTAGTTAAAAAGAAACTGGGAACTCCCCACCACTCCCACACTCCTTCTGGGGTGGGACTGGAGCTACTGAGGTCCCCAAGCCAGGAAACCTGAAACGAGGTGCACAAAAAGAAACAAGAAATAAAGGAACATGAAAGCCTACCTCCCTTCCTCCGATCCAAGCAGCATCACACAAATTGTCACCTGCCTACTTTGGGCAGCTTGCAGGGGAGTAGGCAGGCACACCCCAGACCCACTGACATTTTCAGAAGGTCTTTAGTGCAGGAAGGGTACCTTGGCATCCTGCCTTCCTCTGTTTCAGTACACCTCTTCCTCTTCTCTCCCTAGCCTGCCAAAATTCTTCTACTGTTTTAGCAAGAGTTTCACACTAAAAGGTCATAATGTATCTCAAAAGTTCAATCACATTTTCCTTGCAAAGTAAAAAATGTGTGTTCTCTTCCACTACATTATCAGTGGATTTACTGACTGAGAACAGGGGTGGGGAATTATATGCTGATGGATGTGACAGGCTCAGGAGGCTCAGATTTTAATCTTGTATTTTTCGTTAGCCTAGCACTGTCAGTCCTAGCAAGCCTGGTTAGAGGCCCAGGTGTTGCTCTGTGTTTGTCTTTCTTTCCTCTACTTGTGCAAGGAAGGAGACTCGCTTACCTAAGCTGACCTGGTAAGCGCGTGTACTGCTGGGCACACTTCCTCGCTGTTCACTTCTGAAACCAGCGCTGCTCCGGGTAACCTTTGCAAGCCACCTCCCCAGACTGTGCTGCAATTTCTCCACCTGTACAATGACTTCTTTGTGAACTGCCTCAATGTCTACTGTATCAAAGCTAGGTATTTATAATATTACAGTTGATACGTTTTCAGATGGAATGACTCCATTTTAGACAGCATTTCTTCAAAGCATTGATGTATTTTTCCTTTTTATCCCTGGAATGTCTAAGCACAGTGGATTGCAAATTTAAAAAATCCCAGAGAGTAATTTTATTAGCTGCTGAAATACATTAGTGTTCCTGGACTTTGAACTAGGAATAACGATAATAGCCTTTCCTGAGAATGGAATTTCTGACAGATTCTTTTCTGATGTTAGACTAAATTATCTTTGTATTGCTTTAGCTTTAGTGGTACATAAATAGCTCTTTCTTAGTCTGCCTTGATGTGAGAGGATAGTAAATACTGCTTGCTTTTTGATCTGAGTTACTTACTGCACGGTGATGCTTAGCCAGATGATGGCTGTTGTTGGGCAAGCTCAAGAAAGAATCCAAGCCTGTGATCTTTCCTGTCACTTAAGAGGCCTAATTTTTTATGGTGGCTGTTATACCTGGAAGGCCTGTAAGGAATCACGGAGAGGCACAGGGTACTGGGGTTGGAGAAATCACTGATGACTTTGCCTATGTTTCTTGGTTCTGCCAGTGCTCTGCGTAAAGCCTTTTTGGAGAGCACTCACTGTCTGTGGGCACCCAACCCTGGTGCTACTGTGCTGGAACTTATGGAAAGCAAAGTGATGGTAACATAGAGCACTCATTCACACACATCTCTGTGCTGAATATCAAGGCACTGAATACCCTTTACTTATGTTGACTTTGAAGCAAGCTCAGATGCTCTCGGTGTACTGAGGAAGCAGGGGTTTCATTGTACAAGCTGTATCTGAGACGATATACACCACCCTGGTTAAACGTCTGTGCAGTTTAGAAAGAGACTGCCTGGCTCCATGGGCACTCCATTGCCTGGGATTGCAACTCTTTCGTATGGCCTTTTGACACAGGAGCTTACCCAAACCTCCATATTTAAAACCAAGATGCAATTCTTCTAGTGCTGGTGAGAGTGAGTTGTGAGTTGCACACACCGCAGCCAAGAGCATAAAAGGCTTTTTATTCCATAAGCATTGAAGTGCTCATTTAAAATTCTTTCCCTCCCTTTCATGAGGGATAAGAAGTTGTTCTTCTTAAGTTTGAATATCCAATATTTGCGGACAGCAAACACCGAAGGTTCACAGACATTCAGAATTAAATTCAATTTGGAAATGGAATCTGATGAAACAGCAACAGAGAAAAATACCTCATTTAGTTTCACAGATCTAATTCTTACAGACATTATAAAGACCCACAAATTCAGAATTAAGAAAAGTCTGTGCATCAACATGTATGAGAAGATTAAACACTGCTTCTTGAGAAATGCATTCATCATTCCTGAGGGTACAAATTGCTCTTTTCCTAGACACCTAAACACACATTACATACAGCTATTGTAGCCGAACAATCAGGGGCCAGAGAAGAAAGTAGAAAAAAAGAGGAGAGGAACAATGACAGCCAGAATTTTTAAAAAACAACATAATTGTTACTACTTTTACATGGATTTGAAGGTGTATGTAATCACTATTCCCAACATTGATCAAAATTGCGATTAACAGGAAGCTATACTGAAAAATAAATGCTCTCAGACCACCATATCTGGAAAGCTAAAGAACTGTCTGGTGGTCAGTAGACCACAATGAAGTAGTCCTAGCTCTTATGGAAGTATTGATAATGTCCATAGGATTCTATCACAGGCTCTCTGTGATTTGAATTTCAGAAATTTAGAATTCTCAAGACCAGGAGCTGAGCATCGGTTTCATGAGCTACCTCCCCACAGCAGCCAGTGGGAAGGAAACTGCCGACTGAGACGAGACCACAATACCCTTGGGCAGCCGGTCTGCAACAATCTGGAAGCTTTGGTCACTACTTGGCCTGTCAGGTAGTCAAACAAAAAAATTGCACAGAGGTGAGAGGCAGAAATTTGTCACCTGCACAGTTCAGACATGTTCAGACACAGCAGTAGTGCCATGTGTCATTGTCCATGTGTCGGTAGCAAAGAGCGGCATGGCTGGGTGTAAATTCAGGAAAGCCCTCATGCATATGAAGAAACTTTAGCACCTGCTTAGTGCCAAGGAAGCTAGAGGAACTGCTTGGGAGTTTAAAGTACACATGAAAGCCCCCTGTTAACCAGCGAGAGTGGAATTTCTAGGGTGAAATGCTCCCACAGGTCCTTCATCATATAGAAGCAAATACTGCAGGTTCAAATTCATGTTGACTTTCTCTTTTTTTTTTTTTTTTACAGTCATATACTGTTTCTGATTCTTCAGTGTCACATTTTAGACCTTGGTCATATTAATTTTCAGTCTTACAGGATGTAATCCTTCAGCTGGAGCGTGTATTTTACATGCCATTATTTTGCACTTAGTGTTTGAAGGCAAGCTAATACTAAATCCTTTGAACATTTACTCTCCCTCTGAATAAAAGACAGTGAAAGTGCAGTTCTGAATGGTCCGAAATTTGGAACAAGACCTCACTTCTGTAGCTGAACACCACCTGTGCATCAATCGAATGGTGAATAGGAAGGACAAACATACACAAAAATTACCCTAAAAGCCCCATATTTCCTCATGTCCTCCAGCTTCCCCGGCTGTGGCTGCAGCCTTCCTGTCATCCTGACTGAAGACTTTGTTCAAAGCCTGCTCCAAGGCTAATGGAAATCATTCCGTTGTTCTACCAATGATTTCAGCATGCTCTGGATCACACATAAAGACTGGGAAGGACAGAGACTTCATCCTTTTTTTTTAATAATTATGCAGAGATTGCATAATTGTTATCTAATCAGTTGGCCCCTGATGTATTTTCAGGTATTTTAAAGCCTGCTTTTATCTTTTTAAAGTTGCTTATGCATGATTTTATCCAGATCCTCAGGCTAGTTGGATCCTCTTAAAACCTCAAGCACCTAAATTGCTGAATCGAGGTTTTTTGTGACTAGTGTCTAGACTCCCTAACTAAAGTTTGAAAATTGCAGTGCAGTCACAAGCCTGAAAGAAAGAAAAATAAAAAGAATGTGACTTTCACTATTATATACTTTTAACTGTTACTTTAAGGCAGTTTCACAAATTTTTGAGGCTTGACCCATTATCATTTAATTTTTTGAACTGGCAAAAAGCATAATTTCTTCTCCAAATTTCTGTTGTCTAGTCCTCAGCAATACTGGTAATAAATGTTCTCTAACTACTCACTATACCAACATCATTCTCAGTGTTTTTCTGCTAATATTAAGCATCCAGATCTCTTCACATCTCCTCAAGGTGGCTTTCAAACTGGGCACTTACCATGGTAGAGCCCTGAATGCTGACTTCCTAGCTCTGTCACGAAAGTAGTAGAAGCTACAGGTATCAAACACTTGTGAAAAGGTGGTGTATGGATATACATGCAATTCAGAGTACAGTGTTAACCAATGCAGGAACACTTGCAAAAGGAGAAGACAAACAAGAATGAAAAATATCAGGAAATATAATAATTCCCAGTAGCTGCCTGACCACAAGCCATTTTATATTGCAAGTCTGTAATGGAGAAATGTTATCATGAGACTCCACGTGTCACCCTGTCCCAGTGTCATACACAGAGTGCAAAGGTTAGGAGCAGCAAATACTGGAGGGCTACAGATGTACTAAATTGGGTTTATTAAACTGTCACAGACTATTTATACAGGATGTTCAGGGGAAAACAAGATCTAGTATCTAATGTTACAATGGATGCCCTGCTTGCACAGCAGAAATTGGCCCATTCAGATATTATTTTTGTTTATCAGTCATATATCATAGCCTTTTCAGCATTTCCCAGTAAGATAAAGGGCTCTGTTCTCACCTCCCTTATAAAGATCCACCATGGAAGTAGATGCAGAAAGAGTGCGTGTCTTTTTTGCTCAGCCAGTAATGGATTACATATGGGAAGGCAAACTGCTTTTATTTTCATTACTTTCATTAAAATAATGTGATGCTCAAAAAAGGCGTTCCTGATGGCCATTTGATAAACAGCAAGCACTTTAGGCTCTTGCCTTGCCAGTGAGATTTAAAGTCTACCAATCTTCTCTGGGAGGCTCAGTGCAATTTTTGCTTCCATCTGCATGGCTACTGGAAAGGGCGTCTGTTTAACATCCCATGTGGAACATTACCTTTAAAAGAAAATGACCTGTCTACAGCTACGCTTCACTGTCAGTACAGATATGAGTCCAGCTCCTAACATACAATCTCAGCTATGTTGCCAGGTGGCCCAGCCTACGTTGCATGAACACATTCCCATGTTTAAAGGGATGTTCCTTTTTCATAAGGATGTAAGCAATACATTAACACAGCATCTACCCACGCTGAGGGCTGGGTTTAGGACAGTCTCACAAATACAGTAGGAAACTCTGTCAGTGAGCACATTAACATAGGAGGACTGGTTTGAGTCTGTAAGGAAGACATGGCGCACCTGGTTTGTGAGACTTTACACTCTGTCATAATAGGTAAGTGAAGATCCTTTGGAGTAAAACCAAGGCAGCCTAACCTTGCCACACTCTTGAACCACTTAGGAAGATTTCAGAGCCACAGGTATAAAATGCATATAAAGCAGAGCAAGGGGACAAGGGAACTATGCATCAAGAGATTAACTAATTAGAAAAATATCAGAGGCAGAGACTCATATGTGAATATTATATTTGGAAAAAGGATTTTGTTGAAGAAATTTTTTTGTAAATGGAAAATGCTTCAAGTTCAAGCCATGCTTAAAAGCATAACTATATGGGACAAGAGAGCAACAGCTGCACTCAAATATTTTCTTAAGTGATGAACATTCATACTCGTGCTGTGCTATATCAAAATAACATTTCTGTATATCAGCTTAGTTCACAAGTGCTTTTGAAAGGGAGTCATTGTTTGTCCCTTCCAAAGCCATTTTTAGCTGAAGCCATCATTGCTCACTCTTCCCTGGTGATGCACAGTATGCTGGATCCTCATAAGCAGAGCAAAATATCCCTTTTCTGGCAGTAGAGAGGGCATTGGCCCCTCAATATTGCCTGAAGAAGGAGAAAGTGAGGAATATGTCCTGCCCACATTATTTCAATATTTATCCATCCTCAAAATAAACATTCAAGTATAAGATGTTAAAAATAAAATGTTCAAGATCTTGCTCATAAATACTTTATTTATGGCTTTGAAAATATAAGTTGGAATGTCAAACTGAAATATGTCCTGCACTTACAATCATAAATTATACAGCGCTATAAATTTACCGGACATTTTACAAATACAGATATTTCCCCTGTCCCAAAGATTTTACATTTAAATCAGGCATGACAAACAGAAGGCATGGCAGAGGACAATAGTTCAAGACAGGAATGATGTGAGAAGAACAAACATTGTCTGAAGTGATGGGTTTAAAGGAGAGACAGAGAAGATGAGGTAAAGGTCTCCTTTAGGTGCAGGAGAGAGTTTTAGTTTTAAACCCATCTCTGTTCCCCCGAGAAGGACAAAATACAGCTCTGGAGGTCTTCATTTACATGCTTACTGATAAGTTCACTTGCTGAGTTTTGAGGGTTTGGTTGGAACTTGTTTATGTTTTGATTGTTAATATATTATTATTCTAAGTATACTTACAGAAGGACACTGAATTTACAAGTGACAGCTTTTGGCTTAGTAACAAAGTTAAAAAGCTCAGCCGGAGGTGGCAGAAGGCTTTGTTTTGCTCTATGTTCCCAACATGGAAAGCCTGTGCCAAGCACAGAGAGAAGCCACAACCACGGTGCAGAGCTGACTTCACAGCAAGGACAGACAGAGTCAGCAGCGTCTGCGCAAAGCTGGCTATGCGGGAACCTAGCTGGTGGCAGCCACCCAAAGCTAGCCTCCTTGCAATTTCTGGCTGGCAGAAGCAGGACTGACAGTATGGGTGTACTGTGGGGTGCAACCTAGCGAAGGGTTGCTGGTAGACCTCAGTGGATCTGCAGAGGGTTGCCACTTCCATGGGTCCCTTGTCTGCCAAGGAGGCAAGAACAGGTTTGAGTGAGGTGGTGGATTAAGTTTGTGGTGAGATTAAGTGATCTGGACCTCAGAAAGCTGGGCAATAAATACTTGGTGCTTGAGGCTGAACAAGCTCTATGTGCAGTGCTTTGAAGTAGTCATTTCCCCAAATATCAGCTAAATGCACGGAGAATTATCCAACTTTTCTTTGTCGGTCTTTTCATCCCTCTGTAATAATACATGAATTTCTTCTTCTTAATAAATGCTTGGGAGTGATAAAAAAACAGAGCTACTCCTCTACACCATAGCAGTGGCGTTATAGCTAAGGTACCTCATGGGAGACATAGTCCAACTGCAGCACTAAAGCCAACAGCAGTTGCTTCGACGCAGGAGCCTACTGTGATTTGAGACACCCTCAGATGCCTGAAACCCTTGTAAAGGACTTGTGGGAGCCCTGTAGCCATCTGGGACAACAGCTGGCAGTAAGGTGTGATACCCATAGCACCTAAAATGATGCTAGATATCTATGTTTAAGCAACTGAATTTCTCCCATGGTGTCAAAGAGAAGTGAAAGAGGGATAAAACAAAAAATACTTTAATATATGGAACTGCAATGATACTTTACCTCAGCCATTGTCTCCTGTGGCAACTGCCCATGAAGCAGTGAAAAATCTAGATGAATTCTCAAGCTACGAAATACCCTGTTTATCTACCAGCAGCTGAAGTTGCTGAACCTTTTGAAAGGGTCTCTTGCCCCATCATACCCACCTCAGCTTTAGATAAACCCCTCATTTTTTTTGTCTTTGGCAGTAAGTAGAGTAGTTAGTGATGAAAGGGATATCAAGTTGCCAGAGGTGTACAGACCAGGCTGAGCACTGGTGGTCTGATGTGTCTCAGAGGGGTGCTGGACAGACATGGAGCAGGACACGTGATAAGACATCGTCTAAGGAGCTCTGGCAATTGATATGTTTTGGCAGCAGAGAAATTGCTCACCTCTGCTGTCTGACTGCATTTCATAGGCTGTCAACAAGGTCAAAGGTACCCCAACACTACTTGTTCTTACTTCTTCCTGGAAGGACAGCTGTACACTGCTCTCAGTACGTAGAGTGGATTGGGTGTGCTTGTAGTGCAAGGGACACTTACTCATCTTGATAGGAAGAGATAGCCATTGTTACTGCTGACTTGATTAAATGTCCTAGTCTGAAATCTGCATGTAAAGGGCTCTATTCACATTGGTGGATAGATACGAATGCAAACAGTTTACTTCTACCAAGAAAGACATGCTGGACAATTTTTTGAGATGTACAGATTTCAGTGATACTTTGTGACTGCCAGTGGGAGACCGCAGCCATTTATAGCATATGTCCCTTTTAAAAATGACATTAAGTATGCAATTACCAGCACAAACACGAGCTCCAGTGGCAGATCCAGGCTACCTTCTCTTTCCTGAAGGGACAGAATGTATTTATACTAGGTTGGTGAAATCACTGTTGTCCTGAGTTATTACTTTGTTTGGATACAGAGACTATGCTTAAAGCTGTTTTAATGGTTTATCTGGGTCTCTATCCTTCCTGCTTAGCTATAACCAAAGATTAAGAAGGATGCACTGATCTCTCATTACTGCCTGCTGGGAATGCAAACTAGCCAATTTGCTAGAAGTCACGGGGCCAAAGCATCATGGCCCCACAAATATGCCTTTGCACAAAACTATGGTCTTCATTTTCCTAATTGCTGGATCCAGCTGCTGGCTTCCAAAGAAATGTGCCAAGGTGCCCCTGAGCAAATCAAGGAAGAACTGTGCCTTACAGGACATTCTCATCTTGGATTGTACAACAAAATTTAAAAATGTATCAGGGACAACTAAATTGCTATTCTGGAAATATTTAAAAAATTAAAAGTGATGGTAAATTTGCTTTGCCTGTGACAGTGTTGGTGTTACCTACAACAAGTCTAATACTGGTTGTACCTAGGAACAAGCAGATCAGAAAAGGCCACTGCACTCTGCTGAGATGGAGTGATGAAGAAGATGTCTGGTCAGGCAGCAGTGCCATGGAAACTGCCTAGAACTCAGCACTTTGGCTTCCCAAACTGAAGAAGGGAATTCATATGAAAGCTGCTAATATACTAAATCCTGGTCCATAAACCTGAATATGTGGGCTTAGCACAACAGTGCTGGATGGGGCTCTTGACCTCCTGCAGATGATAGCAAATTAACTGCTTCCATTAGGCCACAACTGTTACATGGTAAGTGCTGGTGTCCCCACTTACACTAGCTAAAAACATCCAGTTTGTCAGTATCAGAAAGCTTTGTGGGAATGGGTTGGCTTCCACAAATTTATCAGGAAATGGCTGGAATATGTAACTGACATTTCTCTGTTTTGGTTAAGCTTTAGTCGCTCAGACTGTAACAAATATCAAGTTTATATAACACTGCAATCTATATAAATACAATGTTAAATAGTTATACACTATTGACTATCTATCGCATGGGCTAATTTAATTTAATTTTCAAAGTTCCATAGAACTAGAACAGTAATATTGAAACAAAATTCTTTTCATTACTACCACAGTAATCAAACCCTGTCAGACTTTTGTTTGATGGGAGCATGTTAGCATTTTGTTCTGTTTTGGAATAAGCTTTGTTTCAAACCATTGGAATTTCCTTTAGAACAGAAATCCCAATTCCCAACCATTTTTGTTCCCATTGTTCCTGCATCCCAGATCCCAGCACCCAGAGGCTAAACTTCTTTTCCAGTGCATGTCCCCGTTCCACCTCCCCATGCCCACAAGTCCTGCTGTGTAGAGTCTCACAGGCTCTCTTTTTGAGAAACAGCCTCTGCAGACAGCACAGGCACACAGCCCACTCTTTGGAGCGCAGTTGCATTGTTTTAGGTTCCTGTGCCTAGGGCTCTTTGTAGCATGATCTCTCACAGCGCTAACATTAACCATCTGGTACTGTTTACTCCAAGGAGAGGTCCTGAGGACTACATTACCCAGAATGCTTGACAGGGGAGCTGATGAGTGGCTAATGAGTGAAGAATAAATCACGCTCTGTCACTGTGTTCCTCAAAGTCATGTTCTTTTTCTTTTGTAAAAGCTACTGGCCAGAGGTACACACTGGATGATGGTGACAGCAGGTAAAAATGTAAGCCAGAAATAGGTTGCACTTAGATTCATCTCAATAACAAGTGAAAATTCAGACCCAAGGAGTCTGTTCAGACCCATGTCCCCAGCCATAATGTGAAAAAGTTACTTTTGCTGAGTCCTGATAGAAATATCCAAAAAGCCACCCTCATTGTAAAATTGGAGTAAAAAAATCTCAAATTCTATCAATAAAATATCAATGAGATTAACCAAAGTTAATCCTACTAGGATAGTGGAAGGCAGAGGTTAAAGACAGACAACTCTCCAGATGCTGTAGCAAGACATCCATAATGATTTCATCACAGGCACAACTGGACAGATGCCAAACTTTCTCACTGCAACTGGAACAGGTGACAGTGAATCTCTGGTTCATCCCTAAGTAGCCACACCACTGACAGCTTGGCATTTGCACCCTCTGCTACAAACTCTTTCAGATCAGAGTGCTGCTGCTTCCAACGCTGACAGCAGGCATCCAGTTTCAGAGATGGATCACTATACTTTAAAAAAGCTTCCTTAAAGTTTACGATGGTGGAGATGTCACATAACATTTGGCTTTTGATGTGATGCAGTGTAAATGCTGTAATCATATTTACAAGACATGATTGATAACATGCTGCGCATGAACTCTCCTTCAAACTTTCCCATAAAACACATTCAACTGCCATTTCCCAATCTCAACTACCAAAGGATCCAAGTGAAAAAAGAAAAATTAAGTAGGTCTATAGAGGACCAACAGGCCCTGAATGACTCTTCAGGAGCAGGAGATGAAAGTTCAGCTCCAAATTTGAGTTTGCTGAGTTATTATGTTCATCCTTTGAAAGTCTGTGCAAATTGGGGTTTTGGGTGGGGTTTTTTTGTTTCACCAAACCTAGGCTCACACCCCATGTAAGAGTAATGTGAGATCCCAATGAATGTTAAGTCCCACAGCAAAACCGTTCACTTGATTACCCATTCATTAATCCTCTTTTTCAGCAGTGTGATCTCACCGATACAGAAAGTAACTCCTGAGCTCCACTGCTGTACAGGGATCTATGGGAGACTCTGTGGAGGAGGCTATGACCTTCTTGAGCTGCTTTACTGCCTGATAATATTCTCCTCTTAGCTGCAAACCACAGTAAATCACCCTAAGAGACTGCTAGGTTAATATAGCCAACTCTGCTGACACGGAATCAGGGAGCACTCTGTTATAATTCTGACTCTGTAGCTGGGAGATGATAATCTCTGACACAGGGCAATCACAAACGGTGGCAGGGAGTAGACCTGTTAGATACTAAAGACTTCCACTGAAGCCTTAGGCACCACAGCCTGTGTCTGGGGAGGGAACATTTTACAGTTGAGTCAGTCTGTTGTGCTCACTTACCTTGCCTGAAACTCCCCTTCGACACCCATACAGGTTAAGTTTGACTCCTGTAGAAGACCATGAACATGACCAACTCACACAATAGAGGCATTAAATTCTTGTAACTAGATTGTGATGGAACAATTAAACCACCAGTAAAAATGCTAATTTGTCAACAGTGAAGGAAGAACATGGTAAATACGTCCAACTGGAATGGAAGACCTTAATATATATTTGTGTTGCATTAGACTTTCACATGATTCAAGATTAAGGCTTCCAGGTAACATGTATTAAAAAACTCCACTTGGAAAAGAATCAAATTCAATTTTTTGTCATACAGAAATGTATTATT
>WAAD01026415.1:4060-15189 GCA_013389945.1 Fregata magnificens | reverse complement strand
TGAAATTCAACAGTTGTGAAAGAAGCTAATGGTCCCTTCTGGCTTTAAACTCTATGAATCTATAAAAAAGATATTAAGAAGTTACAGAGGCATTACTATTAATAACATAAAACTTCTCCCTTAGTTGTATATGAATATCTGGTTACTTCTTTCAAAGACTTTTGATTCAGCATCTTTCCAAGACCCTGACACTGCTTGGAGTAAAAAAGACCTGTGATGCACATTAACAACCATCTGAAAAAACAAATTAGCTACTCTAACTTGTTTTCAACTAAAGAAGGCTAAAACAGTTGTGTATATGAGTCAACCCATTTGCCATAATACACTACGCTTTAACCAATGTGGGCTCATATTAAATCTTGCCCCATCATATCAGAATATGCCATAAAATCACTGTCTTCTGGTCCTTGTCACTATTGCTACTTCCTGCTTTCACTAGCAAGCAACCAACACTTGCAACTTAATTGACAGCTTGAAATGAATATTGTAACAGTTGGTGCCATAAAGGACCTCATTTCTCTGTCACTCTCATAAGACCTTTACAGGTACTCCTAGAGCAAGATTTAGAAGTTGGTTATTTGCAGTAGGAGAAATTAATTTCCTATCTGGCAGCCCTTAGCAGCTGCTAAGTTCCTCTGTCAACGCGAGCACAGTGACATTCTGCTGATGCCGAAGACTGAAAAGCAAGGACAAGAAAGACCTTCCAGCACATGGCACGCCTCTACTCCATGTGGGAAAATCACTTGTTTACCTTTTAAGCAAAGGTGAAACCTTTTCAAAAACCATAGACTTCTTGAACTTCCCAGAAGTTTTGATCTGAAGTTGACATACCTGAAACAGAAGCTCCATTTTTATTTAGGCAGGAACTTTTTTTTTCCGCTTTCTTTCCAAGCCCTCAGGCACTCTGGGCCATATTCACTGACACTGCATGCCTGCTACAGCCTCCAAATTCAAGAGAATAATGGGTGATTCAGACCAAAGCTTGGGGCGGGAGCAGGGCGGGGAAGGCGGTGAGATTCAGCACCTAATTTAGTCTCCATAGTAAGCCATCTGGATATTCTGTACNCATGGAGGTTATATCAAGCTCCATTTTAACTCTCATTTAATAAATGGTGATTATTGTTGTGTCACATTGCAGCTCCAGAATTGCTACATTTTCAGCTGGTTCTGTGCTGTCACCTGCAACCTGATGAATCCCAAATACCCTGGTATTATCTTCCTGAAAGGCTCGCACTGACCTGCATATTTTTTGAATTTGTCCCAATTTCCAGCAGTTTCTTCAAGGTTTGTTTGAACGAATAAGCATTTGCATTGTGAGGCTGTTTCCCACAACAAAAGTACACAGTCTTTCAATGTGGTCTTTGTGCTTTCTCTTTGACCCCACTTATTTGTTGCACAGACGACATGTCGCTGTTGCAGTTCCCTGGCATCTGTAGTTACCGTCGCCACTAATCCAGTAATTTCTAGTGCACATTTTAGGGCCAAGCCAGCCATTCGCTGTTTTTTGATTGCCTCCTTTTGCACACCACACACTAACCAAGCCCGCAAAACAACATTGAAACTCTGCAGCTCTACACAGCTCCATTAATTTTCTTAATTGAATCAAACACTCAGAATTTCCTTTGTTTCATTCTTTCTTCATTTGGAGGCACATTTTTTACTAACAATACATAGAAACTACATAGAGTCACCATGATTTCCAATAATTGTACTTAGTAGATACACAGCCTCATGAAGATTGCCTTTATACAGGCTACCTTGTCTGGCTTCTCAAGTGGGACACAGCAAGCATCAGTAGCTGCTCAGACAATTTTAAAAGTTCTCACCAAATGTTTGTATGTTACTACACTATTCTTCAGTCTTTTAACCTGATAGCTTCCTGTATGTGCTGCACAGTATATGCAAACTTTGATGAATAACAAGTAACTCAGTGTGTGCTATTCTGACAATGTATCTGCAGAACAACAGCACAGAGGAGGAATGAGAGGAAATCTTTCCACAGGAGGCAGGCGTGCTGGAGTGGTGTGGGATCTTTTGGTTTTACACACAAGACTGGAAGCCTAGCCCTCCAGAAGGCAAAATGAGTTCCGCTGTACATTACAGATGCAGATCTTGATTATTACAGCATTTTACTTCCTTCAGTGTTTTACGAGAATAAGGTTCAACAGAGGCAAATCCAGTGACAGACATGTACCCTACTGCAGAGGCCTTACTTGACCTGTTGTCACACCCGATAATATTTGCCATACATGTTTAAATGGTGCAAAGGACTTTGTGGGAGAATTTGGTCAGCAAGTATGTCAACTTAAATAGCCTTTGACATCAGGATGGTCTCTAGATGAGGCACCTCACTACATTGAAAGCTCCTGATATTCACCTCCAAGGGAAAAGGAGAAGCTAATATAAGCATATTCTACAGTTATTGTACCATTAGGCACAGAGAAGTTACAAATTAGTTTGGTTTGGTGTCCAGCAAGCCAACCTCCCTCCGAATGGAAAACTGCCAGTAGGGTGGTAATGGAGATACCCTAAGGAGAAGAGACATTTCAACCAGGAGAGAACCGGCCATGGGGAGTGGAGGCAAAGGGCCAGGACGGAGCTGAGGACCTGGAGGATGTATGCTGTTGGTGTTGGGTAAAGGGTATAGATGGCTCTGGAAAAATAACTCAGGCCTTCACATAGATGTACCAAGACGCCTCCTATGCTCTGAAGTTACACAAAGGTACACCTTAAGCATTAAGAAAATGTGCGCTTAACATTGAACAAAGCCACAACGTTCCTTGAAAGCAGCTACTGGTTACAAACCATTATCTACCCTCAGCAGAAAATTGTCAACCTTTCTGTTTAGTGTTTTTCTCAGATTTAATACATTTATCCTGAATGAAATGAAGGGCCTGGGAATGAAGTAGAAAATACAGTAAACCCTTGCAGCAAGTAGAGATACAGAAAGCAGAAAAAGCCAAGGAAGATGTGCTGCCTTCTGGGGATTTCAAAACCATGATTTTTTTTTTTTTTAACACAATGCAGTTATGCTTTTCACTGAACATGACAGGATTTGTGAGAATTCTTCTCAGCATTTAGGAGCTTTTAAATTATGAATAAGTGTTATACATAAAAAGCTATATTTTCTTTTCTGCTTTCTCTTTCTCAGTCACCCCTCTGGCACATTTTCCTCAGAGCTTCTCACTTCAGCAGTTGAGAGGCGTTTATTGCCAGGATCTTCTACCTTTATTTATTCGAGCAGAAGAAACATACCTTACATCTATTGCCCAGAAAGAAGGAAAATCATGGAAGTGGAAAAAAGCATTTCCAAAGGGCTACAAAGCCTCATTACTTAAAGGCCTTGCAAAATAGAAAAGAATTACCTCGCAAGAAGATCGAAGAGCAGGCAGTAATGTTTAAAATCCCTAGGTTACTGCTTCAGCATGCGTATAAATTATCCCTCTAGAGGCCAGCAGAGTATCAAAAAACCATTACCATGAACTAGACCATAATACCACTGTAGAACCAACTCTTATCCAAATTATTAACATTTAAAACTTCTTCCAGCTGTCCAAAGGCTGCCTTTTGCATTGAGACTGAACTGTCCTACAAATATAGTAGGAATATAAACAGCATGTTACCTTTATCATGGATCTAATTTCTTTACGTGGGATCATGGCTGTTAGAAGTAGAGTGCGCTCACCAAAACAGATATATTGCCTTCATTCATACAGGGAAGATCTGCTCATTTAAGCAGAGTGCTTGAGATTAGTGCATACTTAGGAGAAACAGTGTGTGGTTAGAGCCCGGAATGGGACTCTACCATACTCCGGCACTGATTTGCTGTCTCTGAACTTTGTGTCTTGATTTTACCATCTGTAAAATGGATCCTGTGGTACTTACAATGCACAGGTGACCTGGGAGAAACACTTCCTGCCTCACAGAAGTGATGGGAAGATTAATGACTGTAATTACACAGAAGACCCTCAATAAAGAGTGCACCGGGAGTGCAAAGCAATGAGAGATCTGGCAAATGAAACAGGCATACGCATGCCTTAGTGTTTTCTTCTAACCAGTGCACTGATCTAATGCTTTCACTTTGAGCGGATCTTCTCTAAGGCTTGTTCCTGCAGCCCTCACACAGACACATTCCCACAGAAGTTTGCTTGAGGAAGGCCTCAAGATTCAGCTTTGTGTGTTTTGTCTTGGTGCCAGGAAATATTATCCTTTTAATTAGCAGGTCCATTTCTTTGATAAGTGTTTAAGTGGCTTCACTGCAATTTCATCTCTTCAGTTGTCATCCAACACCTGGGAGGTAAGGAAAACGGAAGCCAGCACTGAATTTTTCCATCATTTCTACAGAGGAATATTTCTGAGACACTGTACTTGTGTGGGTGGGCGGATGGATGGATACACAGACGGAAAAGGGAGTTTCCTTTATGAGATTCCAATAATTGGTATGTGGCTTACATTCCATTCATCTGAAGGACTCTGATTTTAATCAGAAACAGGCTTGGGCTACTAAACTACCTCTAGTGTTCAAAACATGCCCTCGCTTTCAGCCAGTGACTTTTCTCACATGCATCTTTTCTTTGACACCCACAGGCCCCAAAGAGTAATGTGGTCATTTACCACCAAGAACTCAGCGTAAGGTCCTATAATAGGAGCTGGTTCAGATACCTCTTCCAGGCAGAGGTTTTTTGATTGCTAGCTTCACAAGCAGAAGCACTTTACAGTGTGGTATTTGAAATTGGCATTGATTTCTCGAAGAGGGTTTTGGGTTTGTTTTTTTTCTTTTTCCTCGCCTCATCCAACTCTGGGAAAAACTTGTCTGGACAGTGTCATGGAGGTCTGGCAGCACAGCTTGGTCTTAGTAGCCAGACGCTAATGCAGGCAACTGCTGAGAAAAGCCCCATATTCAGCAGCTGGACTTGCTGCTGTGCATTAAGCACAAATGAATGAGGGGCTAACACCTTGTCCAGAAGTAGTCAGACTAAATAAACAACACCACAAGATAAATTTCAGCTTTGAAGCTGGTGAAAATGTGGAGAACTTCAACGTCAACTGCTGTCATCCAAGGGCAGGGAAAACATATAATGACTTTTGTAGTGCATTGGTATGCTGTTATTCAGAACTCTCTCTGGACCATTTGTGATAGGCCTGTAGAAAACCCTAAAAATTTCTTCAAATCCCACCTTTCCCCATCAGCTAAGATGTTCCGCTGTCCAGATTTGTTTACCCTTAACTTTTAATTACACATGCCCCAACACAGTTATCTTTTCTGGGCCTATGTTGACTAACCTGTCTAGATTGTGTCTGCACATGCTTTGGAGATTTCCATACCATCCTTGACCCCACAAAGTGCTTCATGTCACAACCCCCTCCAGTGCTGACCGTTTGGGCAGCTCTGCCAACCAGCCCAGTGAAAGATCTGCTGCAGGATGTTACACAATCTGAGAAAGGAATAACAGTTTTGCAGCTCAGGTTACAGCAACCTGGGTCCATCACAGACATTTTGAATGTGCCGTTTACCTGCCTCGTGCCCCAGTTTCCCCATGGGGAGAAGGTAACTAGGGACAGATGCAGATCTGACATCAAAGTGAAGGCTAAGCCAACCCCTTCGTTCCCACATGGAAGATGTGGTGGAGGAGGTCTGTGGCACTGGGCTGTGGACACAGACAAGAACTGCAGTGTCGCCAGTTCTTTCTGGCTCTGTGGATCCTGCAACGACAGCAATGCGACATGGCTTTCGCAATTCATCAGTCCTCAGCCTGCACCGGGCAAGCAGGAATTGCTAATATCATGTAGGAAGCAAAACCATCAAACACCTTTTCCTTCTCCCTTGTGATTCAACGACCTCTTGGCAATGTTCATTTCTCCACTGTTTATTCAGAACGTGAGACCCTTGGGACCCAATTTAACATTCGTACTGGCAGGTGAGAAGCATTCGAAGTTGTGTTTTGGGTTGAAAAGGTCTCAGGAAAATCCTTCACCTTCAACCCAACTTTTTTCCTCTCATGCCACAATGAAGCAGGAACCTCTTTCCTCAGGTAAAGGCCTGTAGCCCTGCACTCTGCTGGACCTCTGAGAGGTGTGGGTCCATCCTGTGCTACCGAGGGCAAGGAGATCATTGCTTCAAACTTGTCACTGGATGCCTTAACCAAATTACATTACCATGCTTTGTCCTGATCTCTCAGTCTCCAAGATCTCTGTCCAAGATTCACTTTGAAAGAGATTCTTCCATCTTGATTTTGGTCAGAGCAGTAATGAAGTTAATCGTGTAAATACATGGGTCGGATGGCTGTGGTGTTAGCTACATTGCTAATTTAGACTAAGTCTATCAAGATCAATGATATTCTGATCACTGAGTAATGGACTGAAAACAGAGTTTGGAGTATTCAACCCTGTTCTGGCCAAATAATTTCCAATTAGATGAATAGTAACATTTTGTAAGGCTCCCTGTTGTTGTCCTGTCATTTGGGTTTCACCCACCCACAGCTGCTGATTTGGTTCGTTAGCATCCTGACTGCATTCTGGGATTTTTTGTTGTTTGGGGTTTTGTTGTTGGTTTGGGGTTTTTTTTCCTGCCATGAAATAAAGCATAATTTATTTTGGATGCCAAGATGTAGCACACAGCTAGCATTCGCTACTGTAACACTTTGCTGCTAGAGACCCATGGTTTTCCAGGGTAGAACCATTTACTTACGTTGGACTCCAAAACAGTTTGATACAAGGAGTCTTTGGATTCATCTTTTTGGGGGTGACGATAATGAGTTTGTACCACATTTGATTAAAGGAAGGTGAAATGTTGAATAAACTATGACCAGCACACCACAGGGGACTCCTAGCAGCACAGTCAGTTCATTTAATCGTTCCCCAGTGTTCTCCCTGGACTGATCAGACAGCACCTTCACACACCAAGAACTATAATCCAGCCTTTAATGTTAATTAATGTGTGACTGCTTAAACTTCTGTGGGTTTTTTCCCTTCTCTTCCCTTGGCTGGCCACAACTGTTCAAGTGTTGCTGAAGGTTATTCTGTCTAAGTATTAAAAAATGCTTAGCTAAATAGGTTAGCTTATTTGCTTTTGCTGATAGTAGCAGTCCACCCACAGAGCCCTTTCAAATCTCTTCAGTGTTTTGGAAAGTGGATAAGGGACTTATTCAGTGACGTGCAAGTTTTGCCTGAGCCAGGAATGAAGCGTGCATTTCATGAAATGAGAAATAACAGACCACACACACAGTGTAATTTCTGAACTCCAGCTCGCGCTCTCTTCCCCTCGTACCCACGCACACATACACACACTCCTGCTAAAAAACAAGATGATGACTGACATCCCTAAATCCTTTAAGCATTCTTCTACAGCTAATGGCAGAGGGAGGTTTTCAGAGCTTAGGTGGCTCATTATTAGCAACAAGCTGATGAAAAAATGGATTACTACAGTGTGTGCATACCATGCCAAAGAGAAATAGCAAAAAGCCTATGCCATCTAAACTGGAGGAGAAACTGCTGATGCAAACATATTAAAGCTATTTTTACTGCATAGGGATACGAGGAAAAGCCCTCCCCACAATTTTCCTAAAGAATAATGCTGGTTCTGTCACTCCTTGTTTAGTTAAGCTAAAATCAGTGAGTGTTTCAAATATTATTTTCCATGATAATCCAGTGAAGTAAAACAGACAGATAAGTTTATTCCATATAAAAAACTCACATCCTTTCCTCTTCCATGCATGGGAACTATGTTTCATGGCTGGTGAGAACAAACTACACACAGAATAGGCAAAGGGCAAACTTTTCCACAGCTGTTACTCCATTGGTTTAATGTCATCTCCAGACCTTAATTCTCGACAGCCTTACAGCAAGCGAGTACACTTAAACACTGAGACATTGGCCAAACTCCTGCTCAGCTCTCCTTAAATATTTGCTTTATGCTGGTCTAAAAGAAGCGGCTTCTTTGCATTCAACAGGTAAGGAATTCTCCTGCATTATAACTGTAGCACGTCTGCTGAACTGTCCCTGCAGAGCTAAAAATGAACAAGCAAAGGTACTTATAGACTGACTTCTGTACCTCATTTGTTGCTTTGTACTTGATCAGTAATACCATCATCCACCTGAGCCATTGATATCTACTCCATCATCCTGAATACTCAATATCTGCTTGTGCATACAAATGTACATCTATACTTGTATTATATGCACTGCTGCTAGTTCCACCAATAGTTAAGCTTGCTTAACACTTTCCATTATAGGACACTGCTTTCAGTTGTTTATAACTTTGCCAAACTCTGAGTGCTCAAGCTGAAATTTTCCATGCTGAGTGTCTGCATCAGGCTGAATTTTTCTGGTAAGTTTCAACTAAAATAGTCCAGCTGTTCTGAAAATGGGGTTAAAGGGGAGCAATCTCCCTTTTCCCTGTGTTTTCCTTACAGCCATTTCACTGGAAATCTATTTTGTCTGGGTGCTTTGGGAGAGATCTTGAGGGAAGGAAAAGGGGTTACCCTACTGTAAGGGACCAGACTGTCAGGGTCATGCCTGGTACTAGTCTTCCGAAAACGTGCCAAATTTTGGCCACTTTATAAAGTTCTAAAAACTGTGTTTTATCCATGCTCCATATAAGTCTCCTAGAGAGTAGCACCATTATTTTCTGAATACTCCACCAAAACAGAAGATGACCTTGACCTCACACACCTCCTCCATGTCCGTCACCAGACCATGTGTGCATCCTTCCCACAGGTCAACTGAGCAGCCTCCCGGTTACAAAAGGATCTATAGGACAGTTTGGGACTTTTCATGCAATTTCTAGTCCTGGCCCCCAGGAGCTGCTGTGGCATCAGAACTGAGAGCTGAGAAATTCTTCCTGTTGTACCATCAATACTCGTTGATGGTGCCCATACAGTACACTTGAGGAAGCTCATTAGCTTGGAAACAAGCCGAAGAGCTTGAGGTAACAAGAAAGAAATGGAAAAGCAGAGCAGACTCCAAGAGACAGATGCAATCGCCGCAGAATAGCCAGGGCATAATGATCCATTGTGTTAAATACACATTCTCACCAGACTGTAGAATAGAACCAAGAACTCACAAATGCCAGCACTCTTTTGGTTTCAACCAGTTTCTGTGACATCTACTAGCAGCTACACCCTTTCTTCCCCTAACTGGCTGGTCCACAGAAGAGACTGTAACCTACTACTTCCTGCTATTAGCCACTCCAGTAGGTTAAGTAACAGAAATTGTCATTCTAAATGTTGATTATGATCCATGTGGGAATCAATCACTTCTGAATAACAAAATTCCTTTTCTTTTTGGTTTTATATTAAAGTTTTCAAAAAGCACATTGTCAAAATTGCACTAGAAATATTAAAACACTCAAAAGTTAGAAAATGCCAGCATTAAAAATGCTTGTGCAAACTGGCGTAAATGCATTACGGTATAGTCTTTAACTGCATGCTCACCAATACTAACTTTTTCCCAAGGATATCGCCCCTTTTCTCTGTGGAAGACACCACATTTCTGGAAAGATCCCTTTATTTCTTTCCCTTTCAGATTTGCAGTTTTTCCCTATGACTGTCCCAACACAGCCAAGAATGAAGAAATTCCAGGTTGCACCTCCAGATCAGCTGCAGCCTCTGCAGCTGTGAAGAGGCCACAGCTGCACAGTGGCTACCATCTCAAGTCATCCAAACCAAACTACTGGATAGCTATAATCTTTTCTAGTTAATTCCCGGTTCCCTGCCTGAACAAAAACAAAAGGTAAAGCCAGACACATATCACAGACTTCATGTCTGTTACCCTGCAATCCTGCAAGGCTAAAAATGGAAGTTCTCTGCCACCAGGAGGAACAGACTCACTGCAGCTTCCCAGCGGTTCTGAACACCCACTTCTCGCCTCTGAAGGAATTAAACAACAAAAGATAAACCGGTGACATGCTTAAACTATAGTAACTCAATTACAGAGGATTTTATTGCTCGCTCCAAGTCTTAAACACAAAGTCTTCTATTAAGATGACTCTTGGGATTTCCACGGTGAGGAAAGCAAAATAAAAATGTCTCATTCTATTTTTTTAAACTCCCTTAAACTTTCTAAAATTATTTTCTTACCATCTTTTTTTTCAGACACATCATCCTCAAGACTACCAGGAGACAGCTGTCTCTTCTCATGGTAGAGGCTAAGACTTCATGTATGAGACGAAAAACTGTAACCACACTGAACCTACTACCACAGTCTAAATACCTAACCATGCAGAAAAAACACTGCAGCACTGCAAAAAGGCCTAAACCTTTACCTTTCTTGCGGTAAGGGTGGCAGAACAGTTTGACATTCTGGACATCAGTGCCTCCAGGTGCAAACAGGTTCCATGGCTTTGGCTTTTTCAGTCACTAGCTAGGATATTCCTCCTTTTACTGGTATTCACAAACATTAATTGTAGAGTGCCTGAACCAAAGGGTAAAGGAAAAGATTAAAAAAATAACTTTAAACAGCTTTCCTCACTATTACTGAAGATTTAAGCTTTTCCATTACATAAACAACAGCAAGTCCAACTTTCCCCTTTAGGTGCCTTCCTACTGCTTCTGTCTCTTTCAATGAAATGGAATTTATGAAGAGAATCCCTTCATAGATATCCAAAAAAGTTTTCAAGAGAAATACCACAATCTAGGTCAAGTGCATTTTTCTATATTTTTTCTTCCTTGTTCATGTGAGCAGCTTACAAAGAATCAGAGATTAGTGCCACTGAATTCAGGTATTTGTTATGGATGCAAGTTATGATTTTTCAGTGTTTTCTTAGCAGCCTAAGGTTTCTGAGTTTGAAACAAAGTGCCATCAGATGGTGAATCACCCAATCATAACAGTTTGATAGAACCACAAAATTATTCTACGTTCCCAAGATTCAAACAACAGTATGCAAGTAAAATACCTATTATTTGTTTTGCCACAGGCTTAGAATATGCATTTCATACACTCCTAATTTCTCTCCATGTATGTTAGAAGTAGATTCTATTGTACAGATAATCTACAATATAATTGTAATTTATACTATGCATATATATACACAATATAATTACTGTTTATTTTATATATAGTATAATATATTCTCTACCTCTAATGATTAGGGCATGTAGTATTGCGAAGTAATAATGTCCATTACAAGTTAA
>WAAD01026405.1:1225-13074 GCA_013389945.1 Fregata magnificens | reverse complement strand
ATATCACTAACTACATGAAAACACAATTGTGCGCTACTTAGCCACTTCAGCAAGTATGGACTCACATGAATAATTCCCTGATATTGCAACTTACTTTGATCAAAAATAGGATTGATGAATAACATGGATGACAGAACTGTGTGTTTCTTGCCTGGCATATAAAATATTTGAGGTAATTTCTCAACTATTCTACAAAACATGTTCAGAAATCCAGATCTGTCTTTTAAGAATGTCTACTATTAAAAAAAAATCTCCTTATATTAAACAATCTCCTTACATTAAAGAATTAAAAGGTAAGTTCCCTGTTAAAACAAAGATAGTGTGTAATATCAAAGATATATTTCATGCAGCAAAAAGTAGGTTTCAAAACGTATGTGCAATACCTTTTATAAACACTTATTTCCTCCTCAATGGGCAATTCTGTAGTGTGCCATAATGCAAGTTAGTAGACAAAACAGACATCCAAGTGAACGTGTGTGTGTATATAGAGTTGTCACTTTCAAAGGAGCTGTTCTTCATGCCCAAGGTTAGGTCACAAGGTGTTGCTAAATCATCCTACCAGCGTTATAGAGCTGTAAACTTCCATCTTCCACTTAACAGTGCTTTGTTTTCCAGACATTGTAGCAACTTCTCAGTTTGCAGGACTGGGAAAAAATTCATCTATGTGAGATCAAATGGTGCTGTCTTGGAGAGCAAATATTGATTCAGTAAGGTTTGCAACTGACTGGTGATATCAACTGTGAAACTGAGGGAGACAATCTTGCTTTAACTTTGTTACAGCTAAAATTAAAGAATAAGTAAGAAATTAGAAAATAATGTAGATAAACCCCTCATGTTTTCTTAGTACTTTGCTGTGACGTTTCAGCAAGCAGACAGCACTAAGAGGAAGGTAAACACAATGAAAATTAAACAACACGATTGAATAACAACTCTGGTGCTGACCCAGAATCTCTACTTGGATCTGCAGTCCATAACTAATCTTTTTCTTGAATAATAAATAACAATTTTGAACACCTGAGTACATCTTCAAACTAACTTTCTACTTATTACATGCAAAATTCTTCAGAAATATTAATAAAGGCTTCATTGACAATCCCAAAATTTGCTACCTGTTTATATTATTCAATGAAACATTTTAGACAGGTGTTGGAATTTAATTTACAAGACAAGGAAATTCAGGATTTGGGAATATATATTGCATATGCCTGAAGATATGCTTTAGAGATATGGTGGACTAAAGCACTTGAGCTAGACTTACAGCTCAGTGGAAAGAATGGATTCTTGACTTGTGTAAATTCCCCTGTTGTCTTTAAAGTTAATGATAGGAACAGTAGCACTTTATATAATTTGATAATCTGATCTCATTAAATTAAATATATTTGTCACACCTCTTGGAAAGAAAGTCTGGGATGAAATGCAGTCAGAAAAGTTTTTTGTAATTGCAACTTTTCCCAGGAGGGAGGGCTTAAAAGAAGTTGTAATCCAGGGTTCAAATAGCGAGTTTACAATGAGCATTTAGCTTCATCTCAACTATTTACCTGTGCGTATCCAGTTATCTACATACATTTTACAGCACTCCAGAGCCTCACTGCTTACCTCACTGGTTTATCACTAATCTACATTCTCCTTTAAAGCATATGTGAATTGAGACTATATTTCTCAAGAAATTCTAGCAGCAGAGTATGTAATTGTTAAATCCTGAATAATACATGCCATAGAACACTTTTGGATTATATGAATTAATATTAAATATCAAACTTAAAAACCAGAATGTGGCTCTTGTTTTCAAGCTGATGAAATGTTAAATTAGCATGGCGCAGGATTGCTTTGTTACTAGCATTCACACATCAGCCTTAGATTAAACATCAGCTAAAACAATTCTTCTATTGCACTTCCTCTCTAGCATAATGATTTGTCTTAATTAATAATTTTGTGGTGAATAGCCCTCATAAAATACACAGATGTTTTCACTGCACCTTACCCCAGTATTTCTTACACTTGAACACAAGAAATTAAGCAAGGATAAAACCTGAACTTTTGGTTACTTCTGAAATAAAGGCAGTATTTGATGAGCTCTCTTAAAATTTTCTCTATGAAGACAGGTGTAATAAGTTACAGAATTCTAATTCCAGGAAAATATTGACATTAGTCCTTATAAATCCCTAGATATGTCATGGATTGTAGTATGCAAGATATATATGATGAGTATATATGATAATGTAGTACATTCCTTTAAAAACTAAAATTTTTATATAATAAATACAGCTATATTTGAAAGGATTAATAACACCAATTTACTTGTTCGCTGTGGAAAACAAGTAGTATATGGAATGTTTTTACTAATTGCTTTGCACTCAGCAGCTTAATCAGCCCAAATTAGTGAACACTTGGTAAGCTAATCAAATGATCTTTTTCTGTATAGTAACAAGATAATTCACACCATTTAAGGGCTGTTAGCACAGCATATAATTCTGCATAATGTTACAATACAGAGTTATATACTTCCATGTCTTGTGTATGTTATCATTAATACATCTCACACCCTACAGCTTTTGTAATTTTAAAAAGTACATTTTCTTTCTTTTCTAGTTCTTAAGCTTGGAGCTCATGTATCAATGACTGAAGGAATGTACAGCAAAAAAGCAAAGCAGTAATTCTTCATGGATTTAAGTATTCCTTAGTCTACCTGATATTATCATGGAAGTAGTAGCTTTATTAGTGTTCCTCATGGTGCAAACCTTTTCCCCAATAATTTCACCTAATTTTATACAGAAAACTAGTGTAAAAATCCTGGAGGTTCTGTGACGAATTTGTGCAGCTGCCCCAGAAATGGAAAAGCATCTTTTATTCTATAAAGAGACTGTATTCAGCCCTTGCACTGGGACTGCCTATTTCCAGATGTTATAAATAAATATGAAACAGCTAAATAGAGAGTTCTACAGAATGGAGATAAGACATTGTTTTTTCAACCACATATTCATATTCAGAGGTTTTCCCCACCATTAGATTTTCTCCTTTGCAAGCAAGAGTTATTTCATTTATGTCTGGTCCATGGGTTTAAGGATCTGCAGTCAGGCATATTAGACATATTTTTATTGAGGTTGCCAATAACCCCAAGCAACCATGACTGGTATGTTTTAGTCTGGGTCTGGGTTTCCTCTGCTTCTGAGGAATGAAGAAATGACTCATTCTGGATCCAGATCACTTTTCTGCAGCTCCCATATACCGCTCACTATCACAAACTCCATTGGTGGCTCAAATGTTTTTGTTTTCTCAAATACTTGTCCTAAAAATGACAATTTAAAACATATAGCTGTGGCTTAGTCCAGTGTATTTACTTGCTTTTTCACTCCTTGTTAAAAAATCTGGTAAACACGCTGAGAATTCTTAGTAAAGGGCTGGCATAGATTTTCTTCCCATTCCTCTAGTTTTTAGAACGCTATTCATTGCTTCCAATCAAAGTGCCTGAAACACATCAGTTTCCACAGATGAGAAATTATACAATACTTGCTTTCCCATGACCATATGAAGAATTAATGCATGTTATTAAGACTTACACTTTTGATCTCTTTGAAGTCAATGGGAGTCTCACTCTTCACTTCACTGGGACCATACTTTTTGTCCCCCAAAGTCAAATCAAGCAATTATGTGTGGGCCTGAGGAAGCTCTAGCAGTTTCTGATGAGTGTGGTCGGCTGCCCTTGAGCCAGGGTGCCTGGAGCCCTTGTTGCAGGAGCCCCTTGATTAGGGAAGGTCAAGCACCTTTTAGCCAGTGCTCAGGAGATGCCTATATAAGACCCAGGCCCACAGCACAGTTTATGAAGACAGCCAACAGATGCAGCAGTTTGTGCAGAAAGGCATAAAGAAGGAGGCTGCAGCTGAATTTGTATGAGTGTAAACAGTGTCAGGTAGAGTGGTTACATGCCACAGGGCAGTTTCCCCAGCAAGTGTTGGAGCAGCTGTCCCTGCCAGGGCAGAGGCGTTGATGCAGACAGAGCTGCAGATGGTGGAAGCATGCTTCCAAGCCCCACGCTGGAAGCATCCTTCCAAGCCCCACGCTGGAGATAGTGCCTGGGGCCTCTCTCTGACACCAGGTGAGATGGCCTCTGTCCTGCAGGAAGTGTGCCATCTTGGAGGAGCTGTGCCTCCAAGGGGAGGAGCTATGGGAGGAAGTGAGCAGTCTGCACAGCATCAGAGAAGATGAAAGGGAGATAGACAAGGGTCTTCTCTGAGACACAACAGCTTAAAAAGCCCTGGACCCCAACCACTATTGAGGTGCAGGCAGTGTCCATCTCTAGTATAAGTGCAACCTCTGGAGAAGGTGAAGGATGGAAATTGACTTCAGGCATGAAGAGGAAGGGTCCTGCCCTACCTAAGGGCTTACAACTACAAAATAGGTTCACTGCCCTCAGAGTTGAAGAGGATCCAGATGTGCCTTCAGGCAATGGAACTGGGCTACCTGACACTAAACCATGCATGAACACTATGAAAAAGCAGCAAGTGATTGTAATGGGTGACTCCCTGCTGCAGGGGACAGAGGCACCAATCTGCCAACCTGACCTATCATCTACAGGTTTGGTCCCTGCTGGGGACCCAACCCAGGATGTTCTGGAGGGACTGCCAAAGCTTGTCTGACCCTCTGACTACTAACCCCTGTTCTTCTTCAATGTGGGTACCAACAATACTGCCAGGTGCAACCTGGACAGTATGAAAAGTGACTTCAGAGCTCTGGGGGCATGGGGGCCCAGGTGGTGTTATCCTCAATCCTGCCAGTGAGGGCAAAGGGTGTGAGGAGGAGGGCACTGATAATGCAGGTCAATAATCGTCTGTGGAGCTGGTGCTTGTGACAGGGTTTTGGGTTCTATGACCACTGCACCCTTGTTGCAGACCAGCACCAGCTTGGGAGAGATGGGGTCCACCTCCCTAAGCAGGACAGAGGTATCTTTGCCAGTAGGATGTCTGAGCTGGTAAGAAGGGCATAAACTATGAATGATGCTGAAGGAAGAAAGTTATTAGCAGCCCTGGGAAGGAATGATGGACAGGCTCAACGAGCAAACAGCATGGAGTGATGTGACAGGAAGGTACCAAAAAATTATCAACATGAGGCTTAAGCGGGGTCACCTCCACCATTTGCATGTAAGCAAGGAAATGCCTACAAGGCACCAGTGCGGAGAAATCTCCAAAACCTTTCTGGGAAATCAGTATGCTGGGGTGCCTCTCTGAAGTACCTGTATACTAAAGCATGCAGCAAGGGGAATAAACATGATGAGCAGGAGATGTGCGGGCGGTTGCAGGGCTATAATCACAGAGACATGGTGGGATGGCTCCCAAGAGTGAAATGTTGCAATGGAGGGATACAGGCTCTTTAGGACAGACTAGGAAGGTGAGGAGGGGGAGTTGCCATTTACGAGAGAGGGCAGGGGTGCATGGAGCTCTGCCTTGGGGTGGATAGGGAGTCAACAGAGAGCTTATGGATGAAGACTAAAGAGAAGACAGGTAAGGGTGACATTGTAGTGGGTGTCTGCTGTAGGCCACCTGTTGAGGAAGAAAAAGCAGATGAGGCCCTATAGAGACAGATAAGAGCAGCCTCACAGTCACAGGATCTGGTCCTCATGGGGGACTTCAACTACCCTGATGTCTACTAGAAAGAAAAAACAGCAGGACATCAGCAATCCAGGAAGATTTCCCATGGAGGGCATCAATGACAATTTCCTGACCCAACTGATAGAGAAACCAACAAGGAGAGGTGCACTGCTGGACCGCATACTCAAAACCAAGGAGGGTCTCATTGGGAATGTGAAGGCTGAAGGCAGCCTTGGCTGCAGTGACCATGAGAGGGTGGGGCTCAGGACCCAGAGAGGAGGGAGTGAGCGGGGCAAAAAGCAAGATCACAACCTTGGACTGCAGGAGAGCAGACTTTGGCCTCGTCAAAGATGTGCTTGGAAGAGTGCCACGGGATGAAACCCTGGAGGGAAGAGGGGCCCAGGAAAGCTGGTTAATACTCAGGGATCATCTCCTCCAAGCTCAAGAGCAGGCCATCCCAATGAACAGGGAGTCAGGCAAAAACGTCAGGAGGGCTGTGCGGATGAACAAGAAGCTCCTGGCCAAAGTCAGTCACAAAAAGGAAGCATTCAGAGGGTGGAAGTGGGCACGGGTAAGCTGGGAGAAATACCGTGACAGTGTCTGAGCAGGCAGGGATGAGGTTAGGAAAGCCAAAGCCCAGCTGGAATTGAATCTGGTGGGGGACATAAAAGGCAACAAGAAGGGCTGAGGTACTGAATGCAAGACTGGCCTTCCTGAATCCCAGGTCTCAGAGAGCAGGGGGAAAGCCTGGAGCAAGAAGGACCTACCCAAGGTGGAGGAGGATCACATCAGGGAATGCTTGAGCAAACTGGACAGACCTAAGTGCCTGAGCCCTGATGGGGTGAACCCACAAGTGCTGAGGGAGCTGGCTGGTGTCATTGCAAGGCCTCTCTCCATAATCTTTGAACAACCACGGTGATGAAAGAAGTGCCTGAGGACTGGAGGAGAGCAAGTCTCACTCCTCTCTTCAAGAACGGCAAGAAGGAGGACCCAGGGAACTACAGGTCAGTCAACCTCACCTCCACCCCTGGAGAGGTCATGGAGCAGCTAATCCTGGGAACCGTTTCCACGTACATGAAGGAAGAGGTGGTGATCAGGAGTAGTCAGCATGGATTCACCAAGAGGAAGTCTTGCATGACCAACCTGATAACCTTCTATGATGAAATGACTGGCTTGGTAGAGGAGGGAGGAGCAGCGGATATTGTCATTGATAACAAATTATTATACTGTTGATTCTAAGGACATGATTCAGTGGTTAATCAATCAAATTGTGACAACTTACTCCCATGCATAATGATTGTATGTGATAGTCTCTTTGATGTTTTAGCTGCTCATAACAAGGTTTTCCTCTCCTTCTGTTGTAGAAATGGGCAGTTTCCTTACTGTCTTTTTGTAAGAGGATTGGAAAAATAGAAATTATAGAGAATACAATTATTTTTTTAAAGAAGTGAACTGAATCTTGGAGATCGTAAATGTTACATTTTTTTAGCTGTATCTTTATGAGATAACCCCCAGCACTACTGTGGAACAGAAACAAGGGCATTCTCCACTTCACTATAAGTTTGTTACCCAACATACTAAAATCCCTTTTGGTCATTACTTAAATTCATAATTTCCAGAAGCTACAGGTATTAGTTTAGGAATAACCATTTACCTGTATTGTTTTCCTTCACACTTCTTCAATGCAGAAACCCACCTTCTATGCTATTACAAATCTCTTTTCTGAGAACACATTTAACCAACTTAGACACATCTTGTATTTAATTTTAAATAGACCATGATTTTCAAAGATGATTAATGATTTTAAAGGCTCTATTTCTTACATATTAAGTGGGATTGACACCCACATTTAAAGCAGTAAGATATTTTAGGGTGTCTGATTTTTGGTCCCCAAAATTTTGAGGCACCCTGGAACACAGCTCACTTCTGGAAATTGATTTGGACAATCTAAGGGTTTTATTGGTGGTTTTTTGGGTTTAATAGTACTTTGGTTACCTAAAATCATTTATGTGTTTATCATCAAGAGCATAATTTTTTTTCATTCCCTTAAAAGACCACATAATATTCCTGCAATTACTAACAACAGCTGAAAGTCCTTTATTACCCTCTTGTGATCTTATCATGGAATATTAAAGTGATTATCTAGTATTCCTTCTGCTGTGGTTCTTGTAATTTCCGCAAAGCACAATAAGGTAAGTAATTAGTTTATGACCTTCTTTAGGCAACTGCTCATTTTTGAGGTTAATAGAATCCATTTTCAGTCAGTTATGAAAGCACTGCATATGCTTTGGCTTTTCTCATACACTTTTTATAGTCTCATGGCAAGGCTTGGAAGGAATGACTGCTTCTTTTCCTTTCATAATAAAAAAATGTTAAGGAAACATAAACAGGTACTAGAGAAGACAATCATCAGCAAACAGCAGCTGTAATAAATCACCAAATGAATGAATGGGAATGAATGAAAAGATAAATCCAGATGAAGCAATTCAGCCAATGTCCTACAGGAAAGCTTCTGGCCAGTTTCTACCTGTTTGCTGGAAGGCTCCAAGGGTCATCTTACAAATATGGCATTTTACTTCATTCTGGCAAAAAAAGTTGGACAGCAGACTGTGGTCCTTTAAACTTAGTCTGTTGTATGATGCTAATAAATGTTGCTAGTCTTACATTTCTTAGAAATTGGTAACTGGCTCATCCATTTCTCCTTGGAAAAGTGGAGGAAATAGAAGTGTAAGTATCTCTGCACACCAGTCCTAGGGCTGATGATTCCAAAGTCTATGAAGCACAGATGATCTCCAAACAGAGAGAAACTCAATGGGACCTAAATATTCTATGGAGTTTCTGGGTTTAAATCCAAAGGAATTTTAATACAGTCATAAAAATATTAATATAATAGCAAGTAGAAAGATTTTTTCTGACTCAAGTTTCCAAGGAGACGTGCATGCATTGAGTTTCAGGTGTATTTTATGTGAGTCAGTAATGAATTTTAAAAGTTTGATATTAAATTGTTTTTCAAGTCTTCTTTCCTTTGCCTACCTATATCTCATGCTCTTTTGACAGATAAGTAAAGTCATTCTACGAAATGGTTAAGTACTTGCTGTGGGATACATTGTACTTCTTTAGGATATGATTCTTTACAGCTTATATATTGAGTATGTTTTCCGCATGTTTTCCATTGTCCTTTTCATGCTCTTCATCACCACTTTTTCTTTCCTTCCATATCCTGATTTTAATCCTTCCTCTCATACCTGCTCACTTCCCAGCATCTCTCTCCTCATTCCCAAAGCCACATCATTATTTACTCTCCTGTGTCTATATCAATATTTCCATCCCTTTTCCAAGCTCTTTTTCTCTGTTGTTTTGCTGTCTTCCCACTTCCTTTTCTATTTCTCATTCTCTTAGTAGCCTTTTACTCTTTTCATGGTACTAACTGCCCTTTTCTAGGGCCT
The DNA here is from genome assembly GCA_013389945.1 of Fregata magnificens. NCBI lineage: Eukaryota > Metazoa > Chordata > Aves > Suliformes > Fregatidae > Fregata > Fregata magnificens. The sequence goes on along the minus strand of WAAD01026405.1, from coordinate 4,046 downwards.
TTCTCTTTTCAGGACAGAGTACATCATAGTCACGGACAGATGTGAATCTGTTTGGAGGCTATGTGCGTGCTTCTGCAGGAGGCAAGCTATTAATTCTTATAAGATCAATTTCTTCATTACCTGACTGATTTTTACCTCCTGTCAGTGTCATTATCAACATTATGATAAAATCCAGCAACAATCTTTGTTCGGAGATTCAGCTGAATCTCCTACAGTTTTTGAGTCCTATGCCCTGACAGAGAAAAACAGAATTCAAATCAAACACTATTTCTATTGCAGTACCCTTCAAAAAAGGAGGCCACCTTGAAATTCATGACCTTCAAGATGTCAGTAATGGGTAAAATAAAACCACATAGTTTCTGGTTTTGTGTACAGAAATATTCCTCCTGACTTCTGGGTTACATTTGTTCATTTTACCCATTTATTCCTGTCGCTTGATGAATCGCCAGGTCAATGTTGCTTATTAAAATCAGACTGTCACCTCTCTGGGATCTTTACCAGTGGCAGCTAAAAATGATGCAACAGATTTAGCTAATGAAGTGAATTTTTAGGGCAATCACTATTAGTAGAATAACAAGTAAACCCACTGCTAGAGTTTGGAAGAAATTTGCAGAGGCTAGTGCAAATTCAAAGTGAGAGAAGTCTGTACTGCAAAACTAAGTAAATGAGATACAGCAGGGAGGTTAATATTGGAATGCTGGATTTCTTTTTAAAATCGTCTGTCCAAAATTAATTGCTCCTGATACTGTACAAATGGCTCAAGCATCTGTTATGCATTCATTCAATGCATTAATTTAATAAATATTCTGTAGGAGAGGAGAGAATCATTTTACTCTTGGATGTATTGTTGAGCCCTGTATGATAGTGATTGTAGTTTGAAACACTGAGAGTGTGCTCTACTGCTCCTTCTGAACTTGACAAAAAATTCTTCTTATAAATTAAAGGCATATAGGTTTTAGTGAGTTAATTGTACCTAACATAAGTAACAAAGCCTTCAGTTTCATTTTTACTGCATGTATTTTCTCATCTAGCCAGAATTCCTTCAGAGGTAGCTGTATTTTTCTATCACATAGAGCTCTTTGTTTTCACTAAGTTTCTTAGGAACTGTCTTTCTCAGTCCTGCAAAAACTGAATCATGACAATCCAGCTTTATTTTAAAATACAACCAATAGTCACAGTGCAAACTCTGATTGGCAGGGAAGATTAAAAAAAATTGCCACAATAAATTGCCATGTAGTTATTGTCCTATCAGAATGACAAATCACATATGTCAGATAAACAAGATATTTATCTCTTCTCGTCTGTTTAGTACTAGTGCCTAGCTATTACGATGATTGGTACCATGGGAGTCTGAGCAAGAGCATTGTTCTAGCTGTCTTCCAGTCATGTTGTTCCATTTGTATTCTTCTCAGACTAAAGGACAGTGTGCCATCCAGGCTTCTATGGTGTGCTGGTAAGTTTATACCGGCATTTGATGGGCCTGAGAGTACCAGCACTTGTCCCTAACAAGATTCCTTTTTAAAAAGAATATTCCAACCTCTAACTGGGTAGTTCCACAGTAGGTGGGGTTTGCTGTAATAAAGCACCATGTCCATATGGGAGCTCTAATAGCTGACTAGTTTCTGCTTTTCTGTGTTAAAGAGTAATACAATACTGTGGATGATTGAGATTTCTGCTTCTCCCATTATCCTGCCCTGGAAACATTCAAGATTTTTGCAGGAGAGAACACACAGGAACAGAACTTCCAAATCCAGAACAAGCATAGGCAGTGCCATGTGGTAAATTAGGCCAGAAAAAAGATCACCTATTTCCTGCCTACGAGTGAGGTGGATGAAAGCTCTATGGGGACATTAGAGGTACATTTCCTGTTTATCTGCATTTTTCTGAACCATACCACTAGACATGGCAGGAACGCGCTTAAGAAAAAAGCGCATTTTTTTCAGGCACCAAACATTTCTCTTTGGTTTTGGTTATAATATGATCCCTGAATCCTTGGTAGTAAAATGAGAAGGTATTTCTAGACTGTCAAGGAAAGAGCTATTTGCTTCTTTTGTGGTCTCTTTCCTCCAGGAGTTGGTTGGAAAGCTTTGCATTTGTATGGACAGGCCTGTGGCAACCATTAGCCCCCGGTACACTGTGTGTTGTGGAAAGTGGGGTGCAAGCTCTGTGTCTCCAACCTATGCTCCCTTCCATGTCTAGATGGACTGCTTTTATCTTCCCTTCCCGATATGCTATAGAGCGAAGGATCTATCCTGGGGGCTGAATGGAAGTTTTCTTTTTATAGACAGCAATGCTCTGTGGGAAGAGTTTTCCAGCCACATCCACAGGCAGGCAGGAGATAGGGAGATGATGTTCTGGTTGTGGTGATATTGCCATAGGTAGTGATGATCCAGTCTCTTGAAAAACTTGATAGTGATTCAAAAGGAAGCATCTCCCAAGAGTTGAAGAAAGCTAGGGGGTCCTCATGACTGGTACAATCTTCTGTATAGGTGGGCCTTGTCCATGCAGGGAGGCCAAGTTTCCAAAGGGTGAGCTCAGAGCCAGCTGGGATATGGCTTGGGGCTATGGGAATCCTTTGCCTTGTAAGAATAATTAAAGATGTAGCTAAGATGTAGTCAGTCATTCCTGAATGAGTGAAATTCATAAACATCTCACTTAATTAAAGTGTAGTCCTTATCTTCTTTCACGTGCCTGAAACACTATTATTTTCTTGCTGATTACCTGAGAAACTGTATTGCAAGGACAGCGGAGAAAAAGGCAAATGACATGATGTGATAAGTCATTGCTCAGAATAACGCCCTTCCTCGCACTGGTTTCCTAT
>WAAD01026404.1:218-10903 GCA_013389945.1 Fregata magnificens | reverse complement strand
TTGAAACATCCTAGCAAAGAGACTATACTTATTTCAAAAAGACTAGCCCAGCACATTTGGGAAAATCAAGACTATTCATTAACAGAAGTGGGTGACTTCTTCCATATGCAGCACTCTTCTCTTTAAAGCATTTTTCAGTCAATATCTCAATACTGTATTAGAACAGTGCTCTGCTATGGGAAGTAGTATTTTTTGGATGAGACATAAAACTGAACATCTGATTGCCTGTGTTGAATAAAGATCCCAGGAAATTGCCCAAGTCATTTAAAATTAGGGTGCTGTCTAGCTGTTACTCTTTGTGTTTGCCAGCCTCCTGTTCAGCATTGACTGGAGTTGTGTGTATGAATGTCTAATATTTCTAAACAATGCTTACAACACATGGAATGAAATTTGCTATTTGCATGAAAAAAAATTCTTGTTATGGTACATAGATGTACTGGAAAGCTATGTCTAGAGTAAACAAGTTTTCAAAATGGGAGATCTATAAACTGGAGAGGAGCCACTGCACATAGGTGAGAGAGGTTGAAAAGAAGATTAGTTCTGTACAATCAGGATAGTTGCTTCTTTTGTTGTGTCTCAAGGAGATAAAGATTTCATAGAAAATAAACCATTATTCTTGGACAGAGATGGAGTTGAATTTAGTTTTTTAAAATAGTAACTCTTTGACTTGAATGATTGAGAAACTTTGATTTGTTGTTTTCATTACATAACAACTCATTAAAAGAAAAAAGCCTATGTAAAAATTTTATCTATTTTTCATAGGTAGTCAATAAGGCACCACAGTCAAAATGTAGGTGCTGGTGTGTGCTCTGTAATTCACTCATGCACCTTTCTTCTACAGTCTTTCCCTGTCTGAACATTATCTTTAACTGTAAATGAGTGTTTGCATATCATTGCTTCAGGATCACAGACTCAAGCAGTCATGGAATAATTTAGCCTGGAAGGGACCTCTGCAAGTGACCTGCTCCAACTTCAAATTTAGAGCCAAATTCAAGGTTAGATCAAGTAGGTTAGGGCTTGGTCCATCAGGTTTTTAATATTTCAAAGGATGGATAGTCCACAACTTCTCTGGGCTGCTATTTCATTATTTGATCATCTTCAGGGTGGGAAAAAAAAAAAGGAAAAAAATTCATAATACCCAGCTGGAATTTCCTCTGTTGCAACTTGTAAACAGCTATTAGCCTTCCCACTCTCTGACCTTCTCTTCTCCAGGCTGAACAAACATGAATGTCTCAGTGTCTTTTCATACACCACATGCTCTGGCCCCCTAAGCATCTTGGTGGCCCTCGCCTTGACTTGCTCTAGTCTGCCAACCTCTTTCTTGTACTGGGAGCCCAAAAGTAGACACAGTCCTCCAGGTACAGTTTAATAAGTGCAGAATAGAGGAAAATAGTCAAATCCCTCAATCTTCTGACTATACTACTGCAAATACAGGCCCATATGCAGTTAACTTTCTCTGTAAAGGCACACTGCTGACATGTTCAACTTATCTACCAGGATAAGAATTTTTTTTTTGGTAAAGCTGTTTTCTACTGAGTTGGCATCCAGCCTCTACTATTANCTGGGCTAGTTTTTCTCAGTGAAAATAGGCATCTGAAAACAAGTGAAATAAATCAAATACATGGAAAGACACTGAATTGTTAGATTATCTGCTTTGTTTAAGGAACCCATCCATTAAGAATAAAAGCAATTGACTGGAGGAGATAAATTTAAGTGTGGTTTAAAAAATATGTAAAGCAAAACAGATGTAAAAAACCGAACAAAAACAAAACAAAGGAAAACAAAAGCCTTTACAAAGCTGAAAGCTTTTGTGAGTTTTCCCAGTCTCATTGAACAGAACACTAAACATAAAAAATAAAAACGTTGCAAAACAACCACATCAAGATCTTCCTGTGCTTGCATTTTTTGTGTGGTTAAGTAATTAAACTAACCTTTCTTGGCTTTTGTATTCTGAGAAACCCAGGATGTGAAATTCTCCCCAGTTGTGGATTCTGTGACCTCCACATTTTGAACAATGCCTGAAGTGAGTTTGGCATGGTAACTGCTGCAGTTTTCCCTTCTCAATAGCCACTTTGCAGCACCTATATCCCAGATGAATAGTCAGCTTGATCAGTTTTTTCCTCCCTTCTCTTGATAAATGTTTTCCCTTTTCCACTTGGCTGGCAGAAGGACGACCATTAAACGTTCATTTGTTTAAGCTAACAGACTGTGGTCATCTGCTCCCCGGGGAAGGCAGGAATCCAAACAGGTCTAAAATGGCATCGTTTAGGAACACAATCAATTCATTATCTTTTTCATAAAGTTCGCATGTGCACACATTAATCATAATGGAGTGGCACTGGGCAGAAAGTTCTTACCTAAGCAAGTTCAGTGCTGCAGCATCTCTTTATCATTTAACTGCCTCTTGCAGTTAGGCTTTTATTGTCTGCTCATTCAGCTGTTGTTTTATGAGTGCTGGTGTATCTTTTGTATGCACCAGTTGAACAACCTCCAGTGAACCTTCATGCTGTGGGTCCCACATGGATCCGTTTGTTCTGGATGCAGCATATTGCTGTAGAAATGAATGCTGTATCATTCTGTATTTTTCTCCTACTCCTATTTTTTACAAAAACTGGTTTTGAGTAGGTAGTGTTGCTTTACATGTACTTTTTGACCTCAACTCTGACATTATGAAAAGAGAGACTCTTCATTTTTGATGCTTGTGCGGCCTTCACTACTGATTCACTGACTCTCAAAATCTNAATTACAAAAGGTGGCAGAAGGCAATTCCCATTTCTTGTTTTAGAAAAATACCAAAACTCTTTTATCCACTGACCTTCATTCTTTGGGGGTTTTTTTTGCCAAAAAACATTTAGCTACTGAGTCTTTTCCAAGTATCTGAGATTTCATTGCAGAACCAGACTGAATGCCTCAAATTTCACCTGCAGCTTTAGTATTTTTTAAATATATGAGGATTTAAAATACTAGGTTGTTTAGGTAAAGAACATAGAGGGAAAATTAATTCATTGGTGTCCCATCTATTTGCTCTGAAGTTAATAACTCAAGGTAGGATTCATATCACCTAATATTAAATATCTAAAGATGTCTGTGAGACATCTCTACTTTACGATCGGATAAAATTCCCCCAGGGAGAAACCAATTTCTCTCCACTGCCTGTAGACAGAATACAGATGGCTTCCTTAGCAGACATAACTTTTATACAAAGTTTCTCAAAAGTAGCTCTTCAATGAAAAAAGATTAACTTTTTACAGTAACTATCTCAGCATGGATGTCACACTGTGTGAAGTTTGGACATTGTTGTTCTGACCTTGATGTAGGCATTCAAAGTCAACCCTAGGAAGGGAGTTTAACATTGACCTCGCCTGGTCGAAGTGATGTAAGAAACATCTATATCTTGTTCCAATGTGATTTTATATTGACACATTTATTTCAAAATGCTACAAAAAACTCTCCGGAGGCAATAAAATTTTTTTCCCATAATTTTTTTTCTGTATAAGATGTTGAAGAAATAATTATATTTGTCTGTATCTCATAGGCACAATAAAAATGTGTTAAATGTACAAGGCAAATAACTGTTAGTGTCATAGCAGAGAGGATATATTTTAACTATTACATTTTCTTTTTATCAGACATATACGCATATAGTCAGTAATCAGTATCTTGGAAATATAAACTGAGGTTACATTTAGATTACTTTGTATCAGTGGATAAGAATGTCTGAAAAAAAGTTAATCAACTATTAAATCTAATACTTTGGATGTAAAATGGTGATTAGCAGCCCGTGTCTTTTGCTTCTCTCCTTTCTTTTACTCCTTGACATCTTGTGACTCTTTTAATCATGTTTTTAAAGAAACCTGTTCTGTCAGTGCTCTTGAGGATAATACATTCTGGCAGGTGGCTGGGACTTAAAAAAAAAAACCCTAGAAACAGTAAAAGTGGCTTTTTCTTTCTGTGTTTTCAGTGCGTGTCATGGAATATCATGGAAAATGACATGAGTGATAGAAACCTGATGTGATTCAGACCATTTTCAAGGGGAAAATGGTACACATTCTCTGAAGATTTCCTCTGCTCTCAAGCAACCCACAATGTCTTTGAAAATACCACATATTGCCACAAAGTTACAGGAAAGATGCCAGAAGTGGAGGGGTTAATATCTACACCTTCTATAGCTGTTCATAAAAAATATAACAAAACAAAACAGAAAACCCATAAAAAGTTCTCCATCAGAAAAATGTCATTACAGGAAAAAGTTTCCAGGAAAACTTTTTTATTTGAAGTTGTATCTGTTTTGATAAAATTTTGTTTAGAACCAATTCTTATTTTTCAACATTAAAGACTGGAAAATTGAATTGTGTATTTCCAATACATCTTTTGGGGGGTTTATTTTTGAAATTTACTTTGGTTTATAGGTTCACATTTTAAAGAAAACACAACTTTTTGAATGTTCTTAAAACACTTTCCCAAAACTTTTACTTTAATATTGTGTTTTTACAGTTTTCAGACCAATTTTGTGAAAAGAGCAAAATCTATTTCTATATGTACTCTAGTTCAGAAAGTGTAACATCTTTTTTTCCATATGATGCTTTTCTTTTAGGTCATAAAGTATCTTCTAATGGAAATATATACATGAGTATATACACATATGCATATTCACTGTGTTCTAGCACATCATGCTCCTGGTTGGCATATCAGCTACAGTTACTGAGCCAAAAAGCATGATTTTTAACAACTTTGAAGGTGCTAGAGGAGAACAGGAGAATATGGTGTTTATGCACTGATTGTATTTTTGTTCTACAGTTGGCAAAACTGGAATCAGGCTATAACCGGTTAACAAGAACAAGACCTTAATGACAGACACACAATCAGAACAGCTCCTTGATTTCCCACTTACAATCTAAGTTCCTGAATCATTATGATTCCCTCTTTAAAATGTGTTTTGTTAGTGTCATGGCATATAAATATTTGCCATACATGTATATATTGTGTTTGATTTTTTAAAAAAGTTATTTAGCATTATCTACGTTTTTGATCTTATTTTTATTTGCCTTTTACGGATACTAAATATTCTGAATAATATGCTAATTTCAAAATTGTGGTTCAATAGTTTTCTTTCACAGCTTTGGGAGTAGAAGACAGCATTTCAAAGACTTGTCCAAAAGTTACTAACTTCTCCACTGAAATAAGAGACCTAGCTGAGCAAACTGTGATGTGGAAGCGAATGACAGAGGGACAGAAGGTGCTATGTCTTCATCAATGATCTGGATGAGGGGATTGAGTGCACCCTCAGCAAGTTTGCAGATGACACCAAGCTAGGCGGGAGTGTCGATTTGCTCGAGGGAAGGAAGGCCCTGCAGAGGGATCTGGGTAGGCTGGATCGGTGGGCCGAGGACAATTGTATGAGGTTTAACAAGGCCNTGAGGTGCTGGAGCGTGTCCAGAGAAGGGCAACGAGGCTGGTGAAGGGACTAGAAAACAAGTCTTATGAGGAGCGGCTGAGGGAACTGGGGTTGTTTAGCCTGGAGAAGAGGAGGCTGAGGGGAGACCTTATAGCTCTCTACAACTACCTGAAGGGAGGTTGTAGTGAAGCGGGTGTTGGTCTCTTCTCCCAAGAAACTAGCGATAGGACGAGAGGAAATGGCCTCAATTTGCGTCAGGGGAGGTTTAGACTGGATATCAGGAAGAATTTCTTTACCGAAAGAGTGGTTAGGCATTGGAACAGGCTGCCCAGAGAGGTGGTGGAGTCGTCAACCCTGGAGGCGTTCAAAAAAGGTGTGGACGTGGCACTCCAGGGCCTAGTTTAGGAGTCATGGTGGTGTTAGTTGATGGTTGGACTTGATGATCTTAGAGGTCTTTTCCAACCTTAACGATTCTATGATTCCATGATTCTATGTATCAAGAGTTTTGTGAAAGGAAAAGCCACCCTGGAACACATTAGGAAGTGCTGGTAAGAAACTGTTTTGAAGGAAGAATTATAGCCAAGAAACTCTTCAAAGCAATGTGTGAGCGTTGAGACCAAGGACTCGTTCAGTGTCTGTTACCTCCAGGCTTATTTTTAACTTCTGTGTAGACCACTTGAGCACAGATAATTCCAGGATTATATCTTGTGGGAAGCTTGAGAACATCAACTCTCTTCCATCATAGGCTTATTAGTTATGGAAAATGCTAACAAGTATGTAGGGTAGACTTGTGATTAAATAGTCAGCCACAGTACAATTATGTTTTTGCCATCAGCACAGAAAACAGCTTTGACAAAACAAGCATCCCTGACCTCTCCTTTGAATTTAACCCTCCTCAAAGGCTAATATTTTGTGTTAATGGTATCCATTGCACCTGTGAAAAAATGTTTTTGCTAAGCACAAACAAGATTTGTTTAATTCCACTATTTGCTTACCTAGTGCTGTAGCTACTTTAAGTAGATTGTAAATGTTCAATCATCTTTTTTTAACCCTCACAGCTGAGAATTAATATTGCTATCCTATAAGGGAGAAAAGAAATGTCTAGGGGAAAAACAAAATAAAAATGTTGTCAACCATCAAGAACTTCAAGGACAGTATCAGTCACAGCTTTTTTTTTTTTTTTTTTTGCCTTTTTTTTTTTCTTTTTTTGTTTTGTTCTGGTTTTCAACTGGTTTGTGTTGGGTCTAATCTGTCCAAGAGTAGAAATCTAACATGTAACCATGTATATCTGGGCCAGTCATCTAGACTCCCTGTATTGTCAACAGAGAGAAACAAGCAATTCTAGAGTAAGGCTAATCTCATCCTAAACCAGACATTGCAAATGCATCATATGAGTCTTACCCTGAAAGCCTCTTTTTTTCTAATTTGACTATGAAAAAATGACTAGACAAAGGCTTATATACTACAGACACCTCTATTTATATGATATGAATCTTCCCCTTTGTTCTTCTTACAGATAGAGGTGCCCTTCTATATGTAATCCCACAGAAAATGTAGCAGGAACTGCATAGAGGGGCAAAGACTGCCCAGACTCTTTACTAACTGATTAATTTAGTATGATAGTACCTAGAAGCTCCTACCAGGACTGAAACACCATTGTACCAGGCACTGTGAAGCAGAGTCAAAAGTGATCTCTGATGCAGAGAAGTTTGTAATCTAAATAGACAAGTGATGGATTATATGCCTGTGTACATCTATATTGATCTGTAATGGAAACTTAGGTTGTCTCATGAGCTTGTTTGAGAGGGATATATTTCCAAATTTATCTTGCCTTCCAAGTGTCCATCTCTTTGAAATTTGTCCTTATATCCTCCTGGAAAGCTGGGCAGGACTGATGCTGACACTTTTACACTGTTCAGGTGCCCTGTCATGACTGAATTGCTGATTTTGCCTGTACTCTTACCTAGCATTATGCGGTACTGCTCCATGTAAACTGCTTTGAATACCAAGTAATATTATTTTTTTGGTTGTAATTCTTATCTTTTTCTTTCTTTTTCTTCTTCTTCTTTTTTTAATCAGAATTCTAAATTTTTCCTAAATTTTTCCTGTTTCCTTAATTTCAAAATTACTTTTTTAGTACATCCTTGGCTATATTGCCTTTGTCTACAAACCTTGCCTGTCAGTTTTTCTGGGATTATATTGCCACTGATTACAAAACACAAGAAGAATCAAATTGGTCATTGGTTAAAAAAAGTAACTGCAACATGATAAATGAATAGAACAATATGACGATAGTGAGGGTCTTTGGATGTATTACAGTTATAGCACAAAGATCCTGATTTCCTAAGTTTCAATTATTATACATCCTGTTCGCTGCTTGAGCTACAGTTACGGATCATAAGTGGTTCTGTTTTTCATAGCTCATGCTTTTATCTCCATCTAGGCTTGACTTCTTTTCTGTTTTGTTTTATTTTCCATGTTTAGCACTGCTTTCCACAGGATATACAGTGGATCAAGAGTTCTTTTTTCTCAGCTGGTCTGGCTCCCACCCGTCTGAGCTGTGAACTTTTGCTGACATAGCGACAGTCTTGATTCTTTCTCTGGGTAGATAACCTGCCGTTGTTCGTAAGACTACACATTTTCCAGGGTTTGATCTATTTCTTCCCAACAATACTTCCTAAAAAGTAATCTGTCTTCAAATAATTCTGTTCTAAAGAAGGGAATCTTTGCATGGAGATCTAAATGCAATCTCTGCATTTTATTTTGGATTAACACAAAGCAACATGCACAAACACACACACAGAGATTTTTTGTCTCATTTTAAGTGGAGATACTAGATTTACTAAATGCCAGTCTCCTTTCCAGCTGCTGATACATTTTGACAAGTAACTTGGACAACATTTTTTATAATAATAAGTTTCCATCTTTCTCCCACTATGAGAAAAGAAGAAACAATGTTGCCCCTCTTGTACATTCAAACTCAGTTTATTTTTTCACATTTGAACATAGCTCGTTGCTTCTCTCTCTTTCTCTTTTTCCTTTTTTCTTTTTTCTCTTCTTCTTTTTTCTTTCTCCTTCCTTCCTTCCTTCTTTTCTTCCTTCCTTCCTTCTTTTCTTCCTTCCTTCATTCCTTCCTTTTGCTTGAACATCTGCTTCTGACATATTTTTATTTTCCTTCATTCGAAGTAATAATTTGGAAATACTCTTTTGCTGGGAGCGAGCTCCAGATTCAAACATCAAAACGTGTATGCCTAATGTATATTTGTCTATATATGAATTTGTGTCAAAATTCTCACTATATTTAGTGAAGACTTCAGGAAGAATTACGTAGTTGTTGTTAACACAGGTGTCTAGTGTCCTTTCAGACATCCAGCTACCACTCACAAAAGGATGTGGATCTCCATTTAGCTCTGTGTCATACCTATTTGTCTAGTTTCGTTGACTGGACTAACCCCTAAAACCAGTGTAATCTGAAGAGCTGGCCAAATGTAGGTTCTGCTTTAGGATCTGAATTGCTTCACTCTAGTAGCTGATTTGACTGTGTCTCCTTTGACTACAATGGGAGCCTAGCCACAGGTAAAGACTGACACAGTACACGCTACTTGTTTTGTAGTTAGCAATTCTAACCTGCAATAGAGAGAATTATATCTTCATATTGCTCCCAGCCTTATGTGAAATGCTTTTGGCTTGGTAAAATGTGGTAATTAAGGATGGATTTTTTTTATTATTACTATTATTTTTAGTGTGAAGAAAAGATAATCAGGTTGCAGTTACATTTATATTTTGATACCTAGATTTTAGTTGGCTAATGTAAAGTGAGTTGAATTCAGCTTTATGAGGACACTACAATGGAACTATGTGGTACATGACGGCGCAAAACAGGTCTAGATTCAAAGGGATATTTTAGGTACTCAAAGAATTATTTGAAGAGTTCTTCAATAAATACAGAGATAAAAAGAAATTAATAACACATTATCTGTTTGTCAAGTCACCACCTAAGTAAAAATCCTAATGAGAAGAGACAACATAAAAATGATATGTAAATGGTTTTGCTTTAATTTCCTCTGTACAGTATTGATCATACAATCAAAAATTTTATGATTCATGTATTTATCATGCTCCATATTTGAGATACTTCTTTTCTTTCTCTATGTATGTATATTTTTCTCTTAAAAATGTACACTTGTTCACATATATGGTCTTGGGACTTCTGGTTGACAATTGATCATTCTGGTCATACTAGCACTACTTTTGGGCTAGCACAGAACGACTGACAGTACTACACTTAACAGAAGGAAGCTCCTGGCAACAACCTTCCTACATGTGTTAAACTGTCCTGTTCCTACACTCAAAGAAGAAAGAAATCAATACATTTGCTAGACTAGTTGTTATGCAACCTGGTATCTGGACATCGTAACACTGATCGTGTGAGAACTCTTCATTCAGTTGACAAGCTCTCTGTACGGTCAGTCCCATTCAGTGAGCTGATGAGCTCATATCACCCACACATTTTCCTGACAAATGTAGTTTCCCAATGAGGCCTACTTCACATACTCAGCAAAATGGGTGTACCAAGGGATTTTTTTCTTTTTTTTTTTTGTCAGAAGAGATAAACAGACTACCACTCCTTCCATCTTCTTTCTGCTTTTTCTTTTCTTTTTTTTTTTTTAATACATAAGGTGAAACAAATATATTCTCAAAAAATCTAATTCTTGCTTTTTTTTAATGGAAAGGAACAATACGACATTTGCAAGAAATATGTGAGATGTGGATCATGAAATCTTTATGCACATGAAATCTCTCTGTGAATTACATCACATCTCTTAAACTCAGTGTTAAATTCAATTATTTTTTATTTGTATTCAGGTGCTTCCTACAATGTGACTGATCCCATCAGTGGTCTATCAGTGATAACTGAGGTGTATTTCTAAAGTATGTCATATAGTCACTGATAAAAAAAAAAGAAAAGTTTTAAAAAAAACAAGGTTTACACAGGTAGCTTGAATAATCTCCCCAGCAGAGGCTACATGGTAACATTTACCTCCATGCAGTTTTTCGAGGCATCCTACCCTTCTCACTATGAGTTCCTCTTTGCCTTTAGATCCCCAAATTAATAGGGTCTGAGGTTTTGGGGGCTTATTTGGGGGTTTTTTTGGGGGTGGTGGGGGTTGGTTTTTTTGTTGTTTTTCCCTCCCTTTTTTTTTTGTGTTCTTATATAGTATCTGAGTACCTTGATATTATTAGAAAGGGAAGGGAAGATGTCATTCATCACTGTACTTCATCACTTACA
>WAAD01026380.1:9707-21447 GCA_013389945.1 Fregata magnificens | reverse complement strand
TTAATGATTCTATGATTCTATGATTCTATGATGCTTCTTTAAGTGTTCTGGTATGGATAGGTTTTTCTTCAAAAAAATAATAATGATAAATGACTCACGTGTACAGCACAATGCTTCACAGCGGTAAGCTTCTTCCATAGAAAATGCTTTCGGAGTCAGATAACAAAATAATGGTGTTAATTAATAACAGATTATTGTTATTAAAAGTACTTAAACAACGTAAGCAGAGGATAAAACTACCTCTAAAATGAAAAAAAAAAAAAGATTGCATCTAAGCTTCTTGCTTCCTGGGATGGAAGCTTTTAGAAACCACAACTTTTATGGATTTTGGGGTAGATAAAGAACAAGTGACTTGCTCCCTTGTAGCAAATGAAGTGAGGGACTGGTGTTCTCTTACTGATATTTAACTCCGCTATTTTCTCCAGAATCTCTACAAAGGTAGGAGTAAGTTTCTTTAGAGTTGAAATGAGGAAGTTTGATCACGAGCATGTTTTCAAGCCTAGCTGAAAGGACACCAAGTCTTGGTGTCTGTGCATCTGTGTCACTAGGAGAACTTCAAGAGTTTAGAAAGTCAGTGTAAAAAGACATAGACAAAATGGTGTTTTACAGAGCAATTGCAAGAGATGTTCTCCAGCACAGATAAAGCTAGACAAAGGGTTCTTCTCTTGTCCCTGCCATTCCTGTCATTTAAACAAAGGGAGCAGTTACAAATCAAAAGGTTCTTTTATCTCAGCTGCTCACATGATTTATGCTTAAGAAGTATTTACAAAACACAAAATAGAACAACCTTAATAAAAATAATTTTCCAGTTTCATGTATGCTATACTGTTCTTCTACCAGAGATACCCTAATTCTAGATAAAACAAGTCTGAGATTTAACAAGTAGGAAAAAAAATACTTGGCATAATTTAAGAAAACTTGGAGATGTGACACTGGTACATTTTTTCGTCCTTTTTCATGCCAATTTAGTAATGAGGACAATGGAGTTGCTTCTCTAGACATGATTTTAAAAAAAGATCTGGAAGGGTTTTCCAGTTCATCCTCTTGCTTCAGAGCAGAATCCACTCTATCTAATCAGCTCCTGACAGATATTTGTTCAACCTGACCTTGAAAATTTGCAGTTGTGCTGATTCTTCAGACCTTCAGAGCTACTGCATAACGTTCCTTACAGTTCAAAAGCTTTTTGTAAAATATAACTTAAATCTTCAAGTTGCAGTTTAAGGCTATTACTTCTTGCCGTACCAGTAGACATGAAGAACAGTTTGTATCTCTGCAATACTTTTTATGTGTTTGAGAACTGATACCATATCTTCCCTCAGTCCTCTCATTGCTAGACTAAACAAATGAATTCTTTCAATCTTACCTCATGGGCCACATTTTCTATACCTCTGAAAATTACATGGCTCTACTGTGGTTTCTTTATTGGTCTTTCTTCAAGTGAGGTGCCCAAAAATGGATGTTGTACTCCAGAAGAGCTCTTATCAGTGCTGATTTGAACAGAACCTTGCTTCATGTGTCTTTTATAGAGCTGTTTATACACCCCAGTGTGAAGTCTGCTTATTTTACAACAGTGTGACAGCATTGGCTTGTTCAGTTTATGATGCAATACTACCCCTAGATGCTTTTCTGAGGGGCGTACTGCTTACTTATAACACTCCATCACCTTCCTGTGCAGCTGATTATTCTTAAAATCAATACCTTATGTCCTTCCATCTTGAACAACATCCTATTTTTTCAGGCTATTTCTCTGGTTTGTTACCATTTTTTATTCTAATGTTTATCCTATGACATGATGTACGTGTGCACTAATAGCAGTTAGGCCACTGCATTAAGGCCACGTGACAGATCCACTTTCCTGTCTCCTGAGGAAAGGCTATGCACCCCTCATGAAGGAAGGTGTCATGGGGCAGGACTAGCACAATTTACGCATGCTATGACGACTCCCTGCCCACTTCTGTGTGACCCTCAGGAGAAGATGAAAGGGAATGGGGCAAGAGATGGGGGAATTTTCAAGGAAAATTGAATTTGGTCCCTAGATAGGTCCAGAGTATTTCCTTAGCTAGCCATGCGTGCTTCCTGCAAGACCAGGTTAACAGCCTTATAGTCAGCATATGAAGCATCTATTGCTTCTCCTTAATCTGCAAGACCTATGTCCCAGTTCTGGAATGTTGCTTTTAATAGGTTGTTTTCTCCTAAACCCACATTACCTGTTACTTATCACCATAGGGTTACAGGATAATTTAGTTTGAAAGGGACCTCAGGAGGTCTCTAGTCCAACCCCCTGCTCAAAGCAGGGTCAGCTATGAGTTCAGATCCAACTTTATCCTGTTGGGTTTTGAAAACCTGCAAGAGTGTAGACTTCACAAGCTCTCTGAACAACCAGTTCCATGGCTTGACTGCCTCATGGTGAAAATGTTTTCCCTTAAATCCAGTTTGAACTTCTCTTATTTCAACTTATGCCCATCGTCTGTCATTCTCCCACCATATAGCACTTTGAAGAGCCTGGCTCCATCGTCTTGATAATCTCCTCTTTGCTATTGTATAGATGCTTAGGAATACTTTATTTTTTCTATTATTTGGCAAAAGGAACTGAAAGGCAAAGAACTGCCTTTCCTGAATTCCCAAGTTTTGGATTCTGCCTTTTTTCCATTTGTATGCTTGACCATTTCCTTTCTTATTTAACTTACACATTCCTTATTTAGAGAGGGAACGAAGCAGTTACTTCTGAGAACTAGTAGAGAATGGTTAAGGGAGTTATATCAGGCTGACACAATTTAGAACATTTAATTTATCTAAGTTGTCTTTATCTGTTCTTTCCCTTTTCTATCTGGAAGTCTTATTCCCTTCTTTAACTCACAAATCAAAGCAAGGCATCATACACAAGCGTTTGCAGAAGTCAAAGCAAGGAGGTAAAAAAAGACATTAGAAAACATTTCTTTACCGAGAGGGTGGTCAAACACTGGAACAGGCTTCCTAGAGAGGTGGTCGATGCCCCAAGCCTGTCAGTGTTTAAGAGGCATTTGGACAATGCCCTTAATAACATGCTTTGACTTTTGGTCAGCCCTGAAGTGGTCAGGCAGTTGGACTAGATGATCGTTGTACATCCCTTCCAACTGAACTATTCTATTCCATTCCATTCCATTCCATTTCATTCCATTCCATTCCATGTTCTGCTTGTGAGTGTCAGCCACCTTTTCATACAAGTCGTCTGTTTAAAGACAGGTACTTTGAATTAAATCAGAGCATCTCATTGACTGTGCTGAACTTTGATTCAGGCCTTTAGAGTCTTTGCCTGTAAAGATCAGATAGCAAATCTTAACTACGCACATAGTTCCTAGTGCTTTATTGCAAACTGTGTACATGGGTTTTCCTTATTCAAATATACATGATTTGGGGTAGATTTTATGTAGGCTGAAAACTTTGAAAAACAGTAAAAAAGAATAGTTTCAAGAAGCTTTGAGGAGTTTAGAGTTTCTCAAAAAATCTCTTGTGATCAACTTATATGTGTGATTATACTAAAAATTACTCCTGGTGCTTAACTTGTAATTCAAAAAGAAAAGACTGAGACATAAATAATTTCACTGGTAGAAAGCCAAGACTAGAAAATATGGGTTATCATAGAAAAAAAAAAAATGGGAAGGTCAAAAGGAATAGCTGTGAGATTTGTACACTGTGCAGCTGGCAGTAAGTTCTGAAGCTTTCTGGTTTTAGTTTTTATACCTGATTTGGGAAAAATGTTTCAGGATAAAATAAATACATTACATAATACAAGAAGTAGATCTGCCAGCATTAATAGACTAGCAGGATGACTGATAGCCATAGCCAGAAACACGTGAGATTATGGCTAATGCTTAAAGTAGTGCAACCACTATGCAATACCATCAATGCAATAACTGCAACCAGCTAGAGGGTAACTGCCCATCCCCTAATTCTGTTGAATCTGCTTAGCAGTAGTGACTTGGATTCCTATTCCAAACTTCGTTTCATTTGACATACTACAGCTCATCTGCTATGAAGACCATGTCGTGTTTGAAAATGCCTCTTAGGTAGATCTCTTAAGCCTCTCATATTAACCCAGTTCTTCCCTATATACTTAGTTAAATGGGATTTTCAAAGAAAAAAATATGTATTCCAGAGGTACACATGTACTCTCATACCTCCCAGTCGGTATCTGAAGTTCCAAAGGCAAATGTGGAAGCAAATGTGTTTAAGGCATACTGGATCTTTATGTGTGTGCATCAATTTGAATGTGTTCTGGACATTTCAAACTTACTGCTTGTCTACAGACCAACTCTTTAACGTGTATGCACTGAAATTCTTGCATTGCAAACCTGATGATCTTCTGAGCATATGTGGCTTTTGTTGCCTGGCTTTTGTGAAGGAGAAGCATCACAGTGCACATCAAATACAGAGAAGACCTGTGCATGCACAATGTCTGGGATTAGTAGATGTTGGGCAGCCTGCTTGGAGTTACTGCTCTGCACTATCTGCCAAACATCTGGAAGTTAGTAGAAAAATGTAGAAAAGTGGTCGGGAAGAAAATGACCAGCAAAAGCAGCTGTCTCCCACAAAAAAAATGGTAGGTCTGGCACTCCGGGCTATAATAGGATTTGAGAAAGGCATCAATCTGGGACACAGAGCACAGTGGGTTTGAGAAGCTGCAGAAATTGTTTACTTCAGAGCACTATAAAAAAAGGCTAGTGAATCTGAAATCAGTCTGAAAAAAGATCTTTAGTGATATGCACCACTAAACTCAGTGCAATCAGATTGTTAACTTGAAATTTAAAAGTTTAGACATCAACTTTAGAAAGTTAGCTGCTTATGTGAGCAGAAATATCCAACCAATGTTATCCCACATTCCCAAACTCCTGCTGGCTCCTCAGGTTATAAAATCCCCAACTTTCTCTTTGCCAGCCATCTGTGAACACTCCTAGTCTTTCCCTTGATAACTTCTACACTGTGGTTATTCATTGCACAAAAATCAGCACAAAATACAGTTGCTACAGAGTCTTGAACCCTGAATATGTGCAAGCATCAAAAAATAAACTTATTGTAATATCAGGATAAATAACACAAGGAATACTGAAGTGATTGCTTTATTTGTATTTAATTAAGGACAAGAACTCAGTATTTAAATTTAAGTAAAGACACTGCGGAATTTCCAGCCTGTTGCATTAAAATGCTGGAGGCCCCCCAACTTGTTGTGCCCTTGAGTAAATGCATTTATAATCTGTATAATATCCTCTAATAATTTAATAAAATATATGGATCTGATCTTTAGATAAGGGAGCCTGGGATGAGCTACTAGCCTGAAGCTCAGGATAAGATTTGTTTTGCCTGAAGGTAGCTGCCTAGAAGTTGGGTATCTTTAGTCTGCTGAACTAGTCATTTGTTCCTCTACATTCACTGGGAGAGAGAATTACCATGAGGAGACTTTTCTTAGTAATCATCCTAAGAGAGGTGTCCAGAGTACAACAGATAACCCACATTTTGGAGGTGCCTGTTTGCCTCCACTGACTGTTGAGAGAGCGTAGAGAAGTAGTTTTATATAGCTGAAGTTAAGTGTGATGAGTGATACCACCCTAGTATCTTGAGCACAGGGCAGGCCTACAGCACACAGAAATGTGCCAGGACTCGAATTTGGCCAGTCTGCAATAGCATCATGGACCCTGAAGAGCCTACAACATCATGGCAATCATCCAGGCTATAAAACCAGCTAAGAAGCTGTAGAGACCTGTAAAGCTGAGTGCTTATATACCTTGCTTCCACAGTTAAACTGCAACGGGGAACCGTGGTAGCTGCACAAAAACTGCCCTGGATCAATGACTATGTTGGGTAAGTCTATACTCACACTGTACTAATACCTGTATAAAACTACATGGTCTGTAGTTTCTGTTTGCTAATGCTTACTTAAGCATTACTGAGATCATAGGGATTAGAGATTGAGAAAACAGGGTTTAAGAGAGGAGATAAAAGAGAAAACTCAGTTCTCTTGGTATTAGAATAGCAGGTAACTATATTATAAGCTGTGACGAGTAGCATTAACAGCATTTTTGTGTAACGGGAAATCTACTCTCCTTCCATAGATTGTTAAGAAAAGCTGCTTCCAGCATTGCTACCTGAACGGTGTCTGAACAGAGGAAGAATGAATCACAGAATCAAAGAACGGTGGCTGTCTTGGCTGCCTGATCAGGTGCCAAATTCGAATATTTTCAGTAATTGCATTAATTTCAGTTTTCACTAACTGTGTTAATTTCTATTGAATTATACTAGAGACTTGGGTGACCTTTTAATTATTTTCTGGAGAAAATATTTTGCTAAACTGACCTTTTCTTAAAACAAGCAAAAGGTTGGAAAAAATGTTGGAGTTTGGGGAACTCATCCACCATCAAATCAGAATAATGATACAAAAAAATGCACCTGTATGTGGCTATAGTCAAAGAAAGGTATGGAAATGACACTTGCATAGAATGCCAACAAAAGCAATAAAAAAGGACCAATTTCTAAGATCCTTGTTCTGTAGTGAGCCTGCTAAAAGGCAAGGAGAAACCTATCTATTTTGCTAAGTCAGATGAACTTACCCACAGGAATTTCCTATTGACTTACTGCATCTTCTTGAAAAAGTGTTTTTATGAACTACCCAAACTCCTTCCATTTATCTTTCTGAGAAAAGCCTTCAGAAGTCAGGTAGTAAGTTGTTTGGGACTTACCAGCAGGTCTCTCTTTCTCATTTCAGTGCACAAATACCTATGAGAAAAAGAACAGCATGCAGACAGAATACTATAATATTCCCTGAAGAAAGTTTTTAATCAGCAGCTTCAAAAGAGTGCTCTGTTAATGAGCAACTGAAATGTTATAAATTCAGCCAACAGCCTTTATGTTTAATTTAGACAGTCTTCCTTGCAGCTCGAGAGTACAAAAGACCAGTGTCAGTGGCCTGTAGGTCTTTGCAGTTGCTGCCCAGTGATTAACCATGGGAAAGAAAAGCTATTTGCAATTTAATTAGCTGAAGGATAACCTATAGGTAATACTTATAAAAATAAGCAGCTAGATGCCAGTGAGCAGCTGGCATGAAAATCAGACAACATGGTGTCCATAAAGTTTGATTTGTTTTCTCAAAACAGCTTTATTCACAAAAAAACCACTCCTGCACAAAAAAAGTATCATTTCTTGAGCCCATGTTTTTAGGCTCATTTGAATTCTGCTTGCTTGGCTAAGCTAAAGCCAATTTCTGGCAGAAGGATTTTGGCATATTCATTAAGTGCAATACTGTATCATTGCTTTAAAAACATAGTGGATTGTAAATAAACAGTGAACACAATGACTCTGGAAAAAGCCAACACAGCACTAAACAGTAGTTTAGCTGAAGGCAATTTCAATTGTTAATGCTTTTATTGTGTGCTGGTTTCAGCAGTTTTGAAGGTCTTTTTCCTGAGTAGTGCTGTTCTGATGCTCAGTTGCTGTGGCCTCTTGTCTGGGGTTGAATCAACCTGTAATTCAGGATAGCTCTTCCAGACTACTCCTATAGTAACCTGATCATGATAGTGTGTCTTGCTGATATGAGCTTTTTCTTTATTTCAGAAGAAATATTTTATCTATACAATTGAAAGAAAAACCTTTAAATGTGATTATGCTTTCTTTGCTCATATCAAGATTGTCATTCTAGTTCAGAGTTACAGCAGTGCTGATTTCAAAGTATTGTGTTCAGCCCCTATGTTGACAGATGGTTATATATGCATCAGGTATGTATATGCAGGTTTCTGATTTATATCACTTTCACTGCCTCTACATGGAATTGTTTTATAAAGTAGAAGTATTACTCTAGAAGCAACCAGCTAGATCTATGAGTGCTGGAACCAGCTGAATCTTTTTTCATATTGGGTATTTGTAGAGTCTCTCGCCGTGTGTGTGAGCTGATACCGCGGCCTCCTCCTCAGCTGGCGGTTCCTGGCTGCTCATTTTCATGAGACATAGGAATGGCCTTATCTTTGAGATCTCTGTGTCAAGTTTGGCTGATACTGTACAGTAATGAGCATGGAAACCTCATTTCCTCAGAAAACCAGTTGGAATTGTATAATTCAGACTGTATATTACTACCGGTTTTGGTGGAGTTCCTGACAAGTTTGAAGGGTAAAGCCTGCTTAAAAACTGAAAGTGCCATTTGGTCCTTTTTCAGAAACCTGTTTACAAGGTATGCTAGTCTAGAATAGCAACTTAGTGTAAAATACAAAGCTCTTCATACTTAGGGTGAAATCTGGAGTCTGGATTTGAAGGAACCAGATTGTCATCCTGAGAATCTCACCTATATCATCTACCCATTTCATAAGGCTCCATGGCATCCTGAACTTGGCAGGCAACTATTTATATATCACGCTGATGACTGCAGGATAAATGACAAGGACATCGTTTATACAGAACTCCCCTCTGCTAATCCTGGCCCTTCTACTTCATTGTTGCTTGAGACTGGACGCATAAGAACTATGAAGAAAGGTCTCATTTTCTCCATCTGGAAGCTGTAGATAATACTGTTTACCTAAACCAGAAGGATATTGTGAGCATTCATTGTTAGAATAGACCATTTCTAAATAACCTCATTGTAAAAAGAGATTGTTAAGACCATTTAAATAGTAGTATTTTGTAAGAGTTTAGTGGTGAATGTTTATATATTCAGCTCGTACTGTTAGAACACCAGTATTTGTTTTATTTTATTGCATTTTTAGCTGAATAATTAAATTTCTTGATTTAAAGTTGCATCTCTCTAATGACCTTTGCTGGATGCTAAATTTTAGATTGAATTTACATATGAGACACTGCTATTTTGTTAAGTAGGAGACATATTATGAGGATAATCAGTTTATCTTAAGCTGTAATTCTATGTCTAGCAAGGATTCAAATTTCTGGGATGGAGGATGGCTAATGGCTTAGTGAAGTCTAGTAAAACATCTTTGAGATAAACCCCAGCATAATGAGATCAGTTAGATCTAACTGTAAAATGGAAGAGAAGCTTAATCTTAATTTTCAAATGCACAGTTTGGTGCTTTGCTTTTTTATTTTACAACTTGACAGAGATATATCTGAAATTTAAAAAATGCTGGAACTGGATGGATCTTTTGAATATGCATAAACTAAAAGGGAGAAACTAAACTAAAAGGGAGAAACTAAGCTTAAAAAAAAAAAGGAGAAGTTGCTAGCTTCATGTAAGGTTAGATTTTCTATTCCACGGAAACTAATTTGCCTCCAATGTCAATTCTCTGGTGAAAGGATGTGCCTACTTTGCAGCTACAAGATGCTTCTTACATAGGTTATGCGGGCACTAAAATAGTACAGGCAGCAAAATAACAGCAACAATAATTTCAGTCACAGAGATCTACAGTTACATATGTAATCAAGGAGTCCTTGTCAAATTAGGTAGCATCTGGTTTCTTGGCATTTAGGTTTGTATTTTAACTAATGTGTTAACAACAGTTTCCACTTTTATTTTTAAATGTATGCAGTATATTATGCTTTTGTGTTTTACTATTTTCATACAATTACAGTCCTTGTGACAGAAACTGGACAGGCCCTGCTGCAGGATTAAAGCTGCTGTTCAAGCACACAGCATACGAAGTGGCAGTGCAAACTTTTTAGGGCAGTCAGTACATTTTCATTCTGAACTCCAAAGGGAATAACAACTTGCATACACACACAACATATTCCAGAAAAGCTACATATTTAAAATACAATGGCTTTTTCTGAAATTGCTCCATGTTTTGGAGTCTGAGAAGGTAATCATGGTGAATAGCCTTCTCAAGCTCTAGCCTCTGAGACAGCTCAGGAGCTTCTAACAACTGTCACTGTCATTTGTGAGCCACAGCAGTTTTGTCACCTAAAATCTGTTTATGACTGACTGATAACATTTCAGGGGGAAGGGAGCACCACTTCTGACAGCTCTTGCGAATCAACTCTTGAGTAACAGGACGTTGGCAGTTGTAGGAGACAGCTCACACTGAGCAGAAGGATCCTCAGTTCCCACAATTTTCAAAAGACCCAGCATGGAAGTAGAGCCCAGAGCAAGAGACTGAGGGCACTCATCAACTCAGCACTGAGCTCCTTCAGAAATTGGCTGTATCTATTAAGAAGGAAAGCACAGGGGACAGAGAAGGCAGGCGCTGAAGGACCTGGGGAAAAGCCAATACTACACCTAGGGCCCAAGATCCTCTTCCTTCTGATCATCTGCTGAGACCCCAGCTTTCTCTCTGTTTTTGGAGCAGAGCAAGACAGCAGTAGGAAAGGTTTGTAGTATCTGTACTGAGGCAGAGGATGTCAGAGGTACTGTGCTACAGTCTGAGGCAGAGAGAAGTTACTGGGTTAGGAAAATAGTACCAAAACCCAGTGCTTTCCCTCCAGCATATGTAGTACAGATTTTTTTTTTTTAAATAGTATTTTGTTTCTTTGTATTGTGTCACAAAACACACTGTGGGACTCGGACAGATAATAGAAATTCACCTCTGATTTTCCCTCATAATACTTGATTAGCCAAGTGAAAAGCTCCTAACTCCAGGAAAAAAGTAAAAATTTTAAACAGGAAGTAAAAACTGACAGCACGGCTTTCTGCATGTCTATACCTATTTATCTACAGCCATACACTCCAAGCATGCTCAGGAACGATCTTTGGCACTGAAATGAAGTTGCCTCTACTGCTACGTTGCCAGAACTTTTCCCAGCTTAAATTTGGCTCTCATCAAGTACCATTCCCGCAAGCCTTTCCCAGCCCCGGCAGCTGGGATGGACTGTTCCCAGCACTTTGCACAGGGCCGTCCTTTGTTGGGAGCTGAGGGAGTTCACCAGTGTTGGCACAGGCAAGTTCCCTGCCAGCTGGCCTCAGCAGAGCATTGAATTTACTGGTGTCGATGAAGCCTTCCTACCCCTAACAGTCCAGTCTCTTAGATACGTTGCATACATTCAGAATGCTTCTTAAAACAAGACTTTAGATTATTATCTTGCTTCAGTCTCGGGATTTCCCCAGCTGGGGTGGATCAGTCTCACAGGAAATGCAGCGCCCTCAACTAGCAGTGCCAAAACAGCCTGTTTCAACACCGCGTGGAAACACCTGGCCAAAACAACCTCAGCGGGCGATAAGCTCTGCCCACAGCAGTTCACAAACTGACTGAAGAGATGCAGGACTTTGTGGTTACTGAAACTGGCAATAATGGTTTATTCAGAGGAAAATTGGCTTTTCTGAATTGCACTGTTCTGTGGAACAGTTAGGAGAGCAGGGCGATTAAAACCTAGGCCTGTTTTGCACAGTTTATAATTAGCCAGCTCTAGAATAGTTCGGTTTGACCGCAGTTTGTTGGAGCATCCCACTGAAAATACAAATTACAGGGGAAGCAGCGGTTTTGTGAGGAATAGAAACTTTCCACAGTGCCGATCAGCTACCAGGCCTCACTCCCACTGCTGGGCCCACACCGCTGAGACTTGGTCGAGGCCCCGGTGTTGGTGTCTCCTCCCAAACGGGTCAACCCCCTCCCGGGGTCTCGGGCAGTGGCAGCGCCGTAAGGAGCTCCGAAGAGAGGGGAGATTACCGCACTGCCATGGAGGCTGGTTAGGAAAAGGGCAGGTAAAAGCGAGGAGGCAGTTTTAACCGGGAGCTGGGTGGTAGCACCAGGGCTGGGACGGGCCCCGACGCCCCCGGGCGTCGCCAGCCAACGGCGGAGCCCAGGCGAAGGCGCGGCCTCAGGGTAGCGCCCTGCGGCGCCGG
>WAAD01026375.1:2758-14151 GCA_013389945.1 Fregata magnificens | reverse complement strand
ATGGTACCCTTGATTTTACTGTACTGCCTCTAAAGTCTTAACTGATACAGGGTGCCTCCCTAAATTTTTTATACGGGTGGACAATTTTCTTGGAGTTGGGGTTATCCTCTTGCAATTTAATTTCTCAGTGCAAGAAGAAAAACTAAAAGTTTACAAATTTACAAGAAAAATTAAACCAGCTGTGCTTGGTATCCTGAATCATATATATCTGATTTATTATTTGTATTACAGTATCTGAAGGTAAGTCTGTGTAACAATTATGTTACTGCAAGGATTGAAGATTGTCTTTAATTTTCAGAAACCCAATCTCCTCTAAACTGATTTTAAACATTCGTGTTTACTTTCAGAAACATGCTGATCATCATTTCAAGCTTAGTTTGAAAGTGAGAGGGAAAACAGAAGCCATCAGTTACAAAGGTCAGAATATTTCATGTGGTTCTTCAGAAGTAATAGAAGCAATAAACTGAGAAATACAGTAAATACTACCTCAGAGTAGAAAATAATCTCTCTAAGTTGCAACATAACTCTGGTTCAATGGAACTGTCTTCTACCAGAACCAGAACTTTTATTCTTTCTGACATCATTCCAGCATAGTCAAGAATAGGCTGGATTGCAGCATCAGTGGCAATTGCCACTATAAAGACTTAATTGTGCTTGTCAGAGCTACTCGGGCTGACTCAATTGAAGCAGTTCTTTCACTGGTCATGCTTCCAGGCATTTTTATTTTCAGAAGTATTTAATTTTAATAACATTTAAAGAAAACCTGGGAAATACCCAGTAAAGAGAGAACTCCAAAGGCAAGAACTAGTATCTGATATAGCTGCATATCTTATTCTAGAATTTGAAGACAGGAGAGGGAGAGAAACACCAGCAGTGAACGGAGAGAAACGAACCAGAGACTGAACACAAGGTCTTTAGCTTGTTTTATAGCAGTAAAGAAAATCCCCAAATAAATAACTGCATAGTCTGTATCAGATCAGACAGGGATGGAATCTGATTTAACAACCCCACAGATGTGGGCAGACATCTAGTCTCTTCCTCTTGTCCCCAGCTGTGGTTTATAAAACAACTACTCACAGACATTAGAGCGCTTTATAAACAAAGCAAGCATCTTTTGCTTTCTATAGAGGGGGGAAAAGTAGATTGACTGCGTTAAAAGAGATTCGCTTACAGTCACAAAAAATGGCTAGACTTCAGGGATTTTGGATCCCAGTCCTATGTTATAGCCCTCTGGAAAAATCAGTCCCTAAAATCTTTGTAAGCTCTTTCTATCAAAAGCTGGCAGAGAGGCAAGGGACATGTGTTCAAACTGAGACTCATGTGGAATTATGTACGGAGCAAATGTGTAGAACTCCACCATCACCAAAGAAGTATTCACCCTGTAGCTCCAAAACATTCAGCTCTCCACTTCTACAAAGCAACTATATGCAATGAATCAGTCAGCAGGTCAGCAGCCAGTGACGTACAGGTGACAGTTCTCATCCACCAAAGTTATAACTCTACGGAGCTGCTTTTATGGAGAGGATCAGATCAGCAGAGCAAGGCATCTGTTTAAAACTGAACCTGAGCAGGACAGAGTTGATACTAGAAGGTAGATGCCAGAAGGCTATAAAAAGTTCAAACCCATGGTACCGTCTTCTTTGCTGTGGGATATAGCCCTTTGCTGCTTGATTCAGATGTTCAGGAATAATGGAGTCAGAGGATCTGGTAAACAGAATGCCTAGGTATTGTAGGAGCATTTTATATCCATAAAAACAGGGGTGCGGGGTGGGGTGGAACTGTGCTGAATTCTATTAAATGAAAATATCTTTGAAATGTTTGTATCTTTGTGATTTTTTACAAAGCATATCCTTCAAGTGTCTTAAAGGCATCACTTGCAGAAATGTTGCCAAGCTCTCTGAAGTCTCAAATGATCAGGCCTCACAGGATTCAGAGTTGGATTTACCCCAAATGTATTTTAACAAGGGTTTCTAAAACTCTGTAGAAATTTGATTACTTCATTAACATGCTACAGACTCATATAATTTTGACACATGACAGCATTTTCATTATATCATCTTTACACCCCATTGTAACGGATAAATGAATGTTGACACATTGACATTTATGAGAAGCAGTCAAGCATCTGAAAAAATTGTAGGTCTTCATGATGACCTGCAACAATTTGACTAAAATGAACCCCAGAGAAAACTAAATTTATGGTTATATTTTCATCTAGAATTTCCTCTGAAGAAGCAATCCACTGACGGTCTCTTCCAGTGTCAGATGGTATTGCTTCTGCTTCTTGGTACAGAAAATGAAATAAGGGAATAAGTAAGGTTAAACACAGTTTAATACACATTAATCTAGAATTAATTCAATATTTTGTTCAAATAATTTTTTAAATAAACTTAGGATCTCTATATTTGCACAGGAAAAAAATGTCTTTTCAATCCCTGAAAAACATAAAGCTATCTGATACTGCATGATTGGACTAATATAAATGACATGGACATAACATAGCTCCAGTTCTGCAGTAGGGTTTGCCTTTGAGCAGTAGGGTTGTTGTGGCTCTAGGCAATTTTAATAACTTCACTGGGTTTTCATAGGGCCATTCATATAGTCACTCGTGGAAAGGCAATATGAAATCTGACAAGCAGGAGCTGTTTGTACTGGTCTACAATTATTCTAAGTCCATTGATTTCAGCAGAGTTACTCCTGATTTTTACCAGTTTTGGTTGGTGAAGAATCAGTCTTCATAAGTTTGCTGCAACTATAGGTATTTTCAACAAGTTCAATGAATCTCTGTTACTGCAGAAACGCAAGAGAGTCGTTGGAATCATATGAGTAAGCCAGATCTTGTTCCCAATTATGGAGAAAATGGAAATGTACTATCTTAATTTTTGAATTACTTCTTTGAGTGAAGCAATCAAATTATATGAACCTGGCTTGATGTCTGTAGTAGACAATTATCTCTAATTAAGTAGCTCAGTCTTGTTTTAAACATTTATTGGAAAATGCATCAAAAATTTTATGTGGTATTCACTGAAAAATAATTTGTCTGAAGCACCGCTATCAAAAAAATTGAACACAATGCCTTGTGATCAAATAAATACTTTTTAATCTGAAAAGTGACAGGAAGTCAATTCTTCAATGAAAGCTGGTACCTCTTGCCTCTCAGGAAGAAGGCCTCTTGTTCCATTACGCAGTCTAGCCTGAACTCATGTAAATTTAGTTAAAAAAATACACCTTCATTACATAAGTACTATTCACCCACACTGTAGTTTTTAAGTATTTCACAATTTTTAATGTAGGCGAGGAAATGGAAGCCTTCCAGGGCTCAGATTCCAAGAACAACTATGGAGCAGATTGTGCAACTATCTACATGGTGGTCAACATGTTTTGGCAAGTTCTCATAGGTTTGGGTTTCCTTTAAGCATGTGTACAGTGTAAAACCCCTGCATACCACCAGTACAGCTAGGATGACAACCAACCAGCAGCTCCTTCTGGGAAGGATTCCACCACTCCAATAGACATTGTCATTCAGCAACAGGATGCCATCACTTTCCAGTGTGCTCGCACCTGAACTGGATATCAGATAAGCTAAGTCTCCTCCACTTCTTTCTAGCACTACTCTGTCAACACCCTTTAAACACGCTTGCCGGCACTGAGTCTGAACCAGGCAGTCAGACGTCATCATTTTCCTGCAGACAGGCTTGTACACTGCAGCCTTCCACCCCAGGCAAGGTGGCCTCTGCTCTTTGGTGAACCCTGAACAATTCCACTTGCCAGTATGGAAGAGGGCATGAATTGCTTGGGTGGTCTTCAAACTTTTTCAAAATCTAGTGATGAACAGGACCAGAGTTTTGGTGGGTCTGCCTCTAGACCTTTTGAGTAGGAAAGACTGTGGGCCAGAACAGACCCTCTCTAGACAGCCAAGAGGCAGACCTCCAAGCCTGGTGAGCTAAGCATGTTGATCTAGCCGCACAGTGAGAGGTCAGGGCAGGGGCATGATAGCCTCCTTATTCAAGGAGGTGTTGAAGATTTTTGATTTTGTGCAACTGAATTATATTGCTATTGGATTGTAATGGCAGCCTTATGCATAGGTAAGAGCCCATGTACATGAACTGTTTCAGTCCATGTGCTGTCCATTGTGAGCTCTCCACCATGTTAGACAGCATCTGCTTTCTTACCTGGTAAGAAGGGACACCTTTGCCCCAAGTTTTGATATTCAAGCCAGAGGGCAATAAGTACCATGAACTTTGTAATTTCTGGGTACTTCTCCAGTAGAAGACGAGGTTGCAGAAGGTATATTGCCTCCTAGATGTTCAAAATTTTCTGAGTATTGCAGAGAAAGATCACCACGTTACACCAGACCATGGAGAAATTCATCAGAGGGAGGATGATTAAGCAGAATTAATTCGTTCAGTAACAAATGCTCCAGAGTAATCACAAGCATTGGGAAGCATCATGGCAGCAGGATCTTTTGGCTGAGGAAAAGCAGTGGTGAAAAAGGTAGCTGGAAATCCTAACAGATGGAAATGAGCCTGCAAGGGATCTCCACAGCCTAACCAGGGGCAGCTGCACCACACTGGCTCTGGTCAAGGTACAGATCAGAGGCTGCCATCACAAGCTTCCTTGCTCTGACACTGAAGACCTGTCTTGTCTTCCTGAAGGTCTGAATCAAAGGGAATTTGGAAAACAAAAGAGCTTTTCGGCATGGGCCTGGCAGAGCATGCATAGAAGACAGCTGAGGCTTCAGTTTAGGTATTTTGTTTTCATCTTTTTGGATTTTGTCCTTTGTGGAGTGGGAATGTGGGAATGCCTTGATAATGTTTCGTATAGCTCATGATAATGGAGATTTTTAACAAGTTTGTGGGCAAGTAGCCCAAAGTCTGAATACATACTCTGGAACTGGATGGCAAAAGGAAAGTGTTCTCTTTTTAGTTTACAGCTGAAATACAGTTATTGTTGCTGCAGGGAACTCTTTCTCAGTTACCTGAAGAGTCAAAAGCAGAACATATTTGTGGCTTTAGCCTTTCTTAACAATGTGCCAAAGATGCTTAAGGTTGATATAGTGTGAAAGGGCTCTGAATAGATGTCCGAGTACAGCATAAAAATATCTGCTGTTGCTTAAAAGGTGTTTCTCAGGCAAACCCCAGCTCTATAGCAGTTACTTACCTTGTTATTACAGCCTCTGCAGTGTTCCCCTTTGCTGTGGGCTAGACTTCTTCTGATAAGCTATTTTGATTAGAGGCAGTGCTCTGCCCACCTACATGGTCCTGCTACTGTCAAGAGCATAGGCAGACCTTGAGTCATTCTTGGCCCAAGCGAGCAGGCAGGGCATTAACAGTCTGAAAACAGTTTCAGCTACCAGCTTAAACCAGTGCATACTCCTCCCAGTAATGGGACTGTCCTTCAGTCTCTCAGTGAAGCAAGCTATCCCTGGACTAATGCTTGCTTTCATGGCTTAATTTTGGTCTGCTTGTCTAGGAGGAGACCAATGCAGTCTGCTTGCATTTGGCAAAGGAAGAGGTTTTTATATTTTACGGCAATCACCTATGTTTGTGCTTCAGTAAGCAGATTTGTCCCCTGCAATTATGTTCTTTGGGAAAGCTTTTAATTCTGTCATTCCTGTCATTCCTTCCATTTGCTGACAGGGTGCAAGTGCCGCACTCTGCAACCTGCCCGTGTGCAGGTTGCACCTGGTCCCACATGGTCTCTGACAAGACAGAGACTGCACTTCCCTGTTATAATGGCAGAAGGGAAGGAAGGAAAATACCAGGAGGTGAGGGCTGGGGGAAAGGGAAGGTACAGCCTGGCCTCGGGGTCAGATGAGGCACACAGAACAGGGAGACTTTGGGCCAAACCTCAAACCTGAAGGGAGTAACAAAGAATCTTAAGGCCTGGAAAAGGCAGAGTAGGTAACAGTCTCAGCCTTAGGAGAAGAAACAGTGCTGCCCGCAGGTGACCTCACACTACCTGGCATGCTGAGATTGCCCCCAAGGACATTTTGAATTTAAATGCTCACCGTAAGCTCTGTTTCTCCAGCTGTCACTCAGATAGTAAAGGCACCAAGTTCTGCTTAGAAAAAAAGGGAGAGGGGCTTAAAATTGCCTCATTAAAAATGAAATAGTGAAATAGTTCCAAAATTGCAGCTACACAAAATCCTTCTGAGTCCAGAACGTTCTGGGAACATTGGCAGTTATTCTGCAGATCTGTGCTACCAAATTCTCTATGGCAAAGATGACACCCGAAGTTTCCAGCTATAACACTAGGAGCCTGGAGCACCTGGCAGGACAAGTTTCCATGAGAAAGTGTGGAAATCTGAGACCTGCAGGTGACTAAGGCACAGATTAGAGGAAGATGTCTGGTTAGAGAGAGATTGCTCTTGTCCTCCTGGCTCATATCTCGCCATGGACCTGAGAAACTGGAAGTCTTGCTAGATTTCAAAGCCTAGAAGCTACACCTGGAGCCCTGCAGTGGAGAGGAAAGAAGCCTTGCGGCCTCTGCTGGGATTCAGATGCTTCGCATTTTAGGTCAGTGCCTCCACACAGACTGCCCAAGGGCCAAGGACCCAAACCTTCCCACTGTGCAAGGCAGCTGGCTTCCAGGAAGTCTTTAAGAGCAACTAGCCCTGAGGTGTGACATTTCTGTAGCACTGTACAGGGCAGAGCTGCACTGAAGCCATGGGCCTGGCATCCCAGCAGGCTTTGGTCTGCAGCAGCTAACAGAACTGGGCAAAAATGCAAGGAGCATTTTGGAAACGTCTTGTATTAGTATTTCTAAAATCTTCTCTTTGGCTTATAGAGAATGAAGAAGGTTTGGGTCCATTAATAAGCAGAATATAAAAAAAAAATTGCAATGTCATAAAGTTCTACAAACTTGAAATATCAGAGTTTCAGGCAGCTCTGTATTCAGTGCTGGAACAACTAAATGATTTCATATGGCCACAGGTGGGCTTCCCTCCCTTTATAGGTCAACATTCACAGGTTCTATGTTCCAATAAATACACATCCATGGACTAAAGTATCTATATTTTAAGCTCAGACCTCATGGTCTCAAAATACCAGTTTAGAGAGAATTTAATGTAAAAGAAATTTGGTGTTACAAAATGGTGAAAATCATGACTTTTTAGGGGAGAGTAGAATGAATAAAATGGAGGTTGAATGCAGTAGTAGATCGTATTTTTATGGGAATTAAGTTCTGTTACAGAAGATAGTAAGTATTAACTACTGTATGACATTGTTGCACTGATTTGGAATTTAAACACAAAGCAGAAATAATTGTTTGTAGCATAACCTGATCATAGAATAGTAATTTAGCTTATTCCATGACAGATTACATTGACTGTTATCTCCAGTCTCAGAAAAGGGATTAAATACTGCATCAAGTCTGGTAATATGGTCCCCCTGACTTGATGCGGTGCCTGAAGGCTGAAAGCAGCAGGTACTGCCTGTCAGTTGCCGGAGTTTAAACCAGCTTGAGCTACCAAATAACTGCACTTTAGCCATTGTATTTCTTCTGCCATTTCAAGGACATCTCTAAATGTTTCACATTTAGAACGTGTTTGCTGTGGCAATCAAGTCTGTTATTAAGGCATATATAATTTCCTGATTTTGTATATTAAAAGTATATAAAGCATGGGGATTTAAATCAGAAAAAAGAATGAGTTTTGCTTTCTTTTCTTTAAATCAGGTAAGTGGCTTCATGTAACAGAAGTGGAGAGCTAAGGCAGGAGTAATGTTGATGGTTTTATTTAAAATTGAGGTAATAGATTTCTATTTATCTGTCACTCTTCCCTGTGAGAATCAGGGTCATACTGGCCAGTCAAGAAAATCTTTTCAGTATCCATTAAGTTTTCCTGTGTGGAATAAACCTTTGGAATGATTTTTTTCATAAAGCCATTTGAAGGCACTTGTTAACAAGTTTGTTTCCCTTTTATTTTATGTCTCCTTATGCAGAAGCTGACTCGTTTCTGGCAGCCCTAAACCCATGTACCTCTGTTCCTCTGGACTGCTGCTGGCACACGCAGTCCTTCTGAAGTTGCACCCCGGCTCCACACCCAGAGAATCCTGCTAGGAATGTATGTGGGGATGCCAAATGTTTTGAAAATCAAAGTGCTGGAATTTCACTGGTGATGAACCCTCAGTAAGTGAGACTTGAGTAGTGAGGAGCACTTTTCAGGTGAACCTCCAAGCCCAGAGCTAGAAGTTGTAATGGGAGGCAGGTGGTAGGGAAGACCGAAGGCCTCCAGCAGAATGAGCATTAAACACCTTCCAGTTGACCATGGTCCCTTTATGAAACAACCAATCTGTACCTAAGCCATTTAAATTACCTGGAAAAAAAACCCCAAACCCCAAAAGTTAGTTGTTTAATTCTTACATTTTCATACCAAAATCTGTATATCATCATGGTGGATGAGACTCTGTGGGGTCTCTTAAATTTCAGGCTTCAAACTCGAGTATCCCAGAATGACTCTGTGTCAGAATAAGGGTTATGACATTCATTTGGTCTCCTTGGCTACATGTGTATGACTAAGCAAAACCTCCCAGGGACTATTTTGTGGTCCTGAGGCCAAATGGCACAGCCAGCTTGGGCTCAGATTGCTACATGTTCTATCCCCTGTCCCCTCCAAATGGCAGACTCCAAACTGTCTACTAGAAAGCATGCCTGGCACATGCTGTGGGGACACAGTGTGCTATGCTGTGCTGTGGCACAGACTGGGCTTAGGCAATGTCTGGGAGAATTGGCGCTGCAGCAGCCTCAATGGCTTTGCTACGGGCAAATGATAGGCCAGCGCTCAAGCCTTTGCCCTGGTCCTGTTTTATTTAGTATTATGAAATACCTACCTACCTACATATTTATGTGTGTACATATAGATATATATCCACATCATGTATTGAGTATATACTGGAGTCTTTATGCTACAGTACTTAATTAATACAATCCACTGCATTGCCTCCCCCCTCCCACTCGCAGGAGGCTCCCTGATTTCATTCAGCATGTTTTGGCTCTGCATCGTGAGAGCGAAATGTCAGTTTCTGGGAAGTGGCAGTGTGGTATACAAAATCCACACAGGAGACCTGAATGTGTAAAGTATAGAAGAATAGAGACCTCAACCCATTTAGAAGGCTTTTAAGATCTCGAGGTAGGAGGGTGGTCCTGATGACACTTTGAAGTCCTCCTTTGGCCCCTTTGCTCTGACCTACAGAGAAAGGGTAAGAAAAAATCAGTATCTCATCTTAAAGTTATCAGTCACTAAGGTTCAGTCCTAAGTCCTTCCAAAAAAACTCACTGCTTTGAAAGTACGCTGTTGTCACCACTGGGGAACCATCACAGAAAAGTAATGTTTTATTCACTTTGAAAATATGTCCTTTATAGTAAAGTGACAAACACCTTTTGCTTTGGGAGGACTGGCAAGAATCAATTCCCAGTTAAATGCAAAGGCTTTTCTTTTTGTCATTCTAAACAGTTAACAGAAATTTGCAAAGATTACTGGCATTTCTTTATTTCAGAAATGACAGTAATATATCTGTGTCATCTGGGATTTACTATTATTACTACTGAATCTTCCTACATAAAAGAAGTTTAAAAAATACTGTTATTTTTAGCTTCAGCACATATGACTATGAGATGGATAGCTAAGCCTACAAAAGCTATATTAGGAATATTTTGAAACAAACCTAAACTAAATGAGTTTGATCAGATGAGTGTATACTTATTCAGTCTTGAGAGACTGAGTCTAGGAATATAATCTGCTGCTCCTTGCACCAGATCAAACTGATGATCAAACTGATGAAGTAGAGCTGATTTTGCACACATATACAATAAAACCAGAATCTATGCTTAATAAAGTCTACTTCTTTCTATTTGATTCAAACACATGTATGTCTTATTTACTGTGCAAATAAGACAGTCTGGTCTTATTATTTTTAGCCCTGGAAAGCACCTGCTGACATTCATAGAATGTTATATATGTTAGTTCTGCAGCATGAGGAATGAGGGGGTTTTTTTCCTAGCATTAAGTAGAACCATGGAATCATAGAATCACTTATTTTGGAATGGACCTGTGAGGTCATCTTGTCCAATTCCCTGCTCAAAGCAGGGCCAGCTTCAAAGA
Organism: Fregata magnificens; assembly: GCA_013389945.1. Lineage (NCBI taxonomy): Eukaryota > Metazoa > Chordata > Aves > Suliformes > Fregatidae > Fregata > Fregata magnificens. The sequence goes on along the minus strand of WAAD01026375.1, from coordinate 4,049 downwards.
TAGATCGTGTTGTTCGGGGTCATCTCCAGACAAGTTCTGAATACCTCGAAGAATAATCAATATTTGAAGAGTCAGAGAATAAGAAGGAATCTTTTCACAATTTTTCATTGCTGACCAATAGTCATATTGTCCTTCCCGTTGCAAGTCCTGTGAAGTCCGCCCTCTTGTGCTTTGGTAGTCATCATGTAGACTTGGCAGAGAAGATAATGCTATGGAAAAGATTTTAAAAGATGTTATTTGAAAGTTATCCCTCCTCCATGGCAATCAAATGTACCACTGGAAAAAAAGCTAAAGGGATCTGTCCCTTTTTTGTATGAACTGTTTTCACCAGCATCCTTTGGCAAGTACATTTGCAGCAAATTAATCTTATTTTAACCTTCTGGTAGTACAACCCAGTGCCTGACCTGTGCCATCTTCAGTGGGAGAAGAATCATCAGTTTAAAGGGAAATTGATGATCATTTCCTTAAAGGACTTTTGTTGCTTGTTGTGCATTTTTTTAATATTCACACCATCTACTTGATGTCATTTGGGTTTGGAAATTGAGATAGAAAAAACAGTACGCATAACTGCTTGATGATCCAAGAATGAAATCAGAACCGACAGGACTGATTTAATCTTAACTTAGAGTGAGTGATTTGATCAGAGGCAAGAAAATCTGCTCAGTCAGTTCAGCTAACTTGGAGGCTGAATTTTCAACAATACCCCATCCACCAAGTTTGTNGTTCTGTGTGCTCTTAGAGCTGTATTAATTACCCTGAGCAACAAAGACTTAAGACCTAGTGAGACATATTTTTGCAGTTTGGCAGTGCTATTTTACCTGTAGATTTTTTCAGAAAATTCTTCTTTTTGATTGAAATTTTTCAAGATGGATTTTGAAGATTTTTGTTATGTCCTCAAGTTCTGGACAGCTGGTAACTGTGAGCTGGGATGCTATTTCACACTCAGAATAGCTATCTGCCTGATGTATGGTTGGAAAGCCAGGATGCATCTGCTAAGCATGCACAGGTCAGGTGCTTGGCACATCTGTGTATCTGCATCCTGTGTGCTACGTGTGACATTTCTCAGCAGTAGGAGAGAACTCCTGTGGATGTGCTGCACAGCAGCTGTAAACATAAATCCAAGATAAACCTGTTTTCAGGAGATGAGCACTGGGCAGAATCCTCTGTTTAGAAAGCTTTACTGTTAAAACACTGCATGTGTAAAACATTGCATTGAAAGAGATATGTATACAAAAATAAGAGAAAGCCAATGCTGGAGGTTCCTATCTGTTTCAAACTGGCCCCAGCAAAG
>WAAD01026372.1:4950-25130 GCA_013389945.1 Fregata magnificens | reverse complement strand
AATGGTATTAATCCTTCCATGTCTCTGATACAGCCTATGAATGCATTTGTCTTTTTCTTTGGTTATAGCAGATTGGTAGCTTAAATAGTTTTGTATCCAGTTAATGTATACATGTCATTCTCCTCCTGAGTTTTCTCTAGCTGGGGAGCTCAGATTTTATAGTAAAACATTTGTTCTTAGTTTCTAAATGCTTGATTTTGGCCTTTGAATTTCACTTCATTTCTGTTACTCCAGTCCTCAAAGTTATCCAGTTTTTCTGGTTCGATATCCTCTCTGTTGTGATCGCTTTGCTTTGTCAGTCCATCTCATAACCACAGATGGTTTTTGTGACATTTACATCCATCCAGATGCAAATAAGACTGATCCCAAGGGCAGTGCTTGAGGAATTCCGCTAGCTGCCCCTTTCCAGGTTGATGCTTTGCTTTCAGCATTTGATGAGAAACATCTGCACTTTGTAAGGTGACATGGAGACCACTGCTCCTGCATGTATTTTTAAATGAGATTTTCAGATGCATTTTGTAAACAGAAGAGGTAGAGACAGGATAACAGATTTTTTTGTCCAAGAGATTAGAATCCTCATTCAAGGCCTTAAAGCTATTCTGGTCCGTCAAAGTTCCCCCTGCTCCCTCAGACTGCTAACATTTGTAGGCAATCCACAGGCAATATGAGAGCACTTTAACAACTTCAGAACAACTAAGGGCAAATAAACAATATTAATATTCAGATTAAGTATAAAGAAGTATAATCTCATTTTGATGCTTCATTTGATTTAGAATTCAGATTAGAAGGCATCAGAAAACCTACAGCTGTCTCTCCTTTCATCCAGGTTTGAATAAAAACTATGAAAGTAAAACTAAAAGCCTTTGTGAGAAGGAAGGTTGTCAGGTTCATTCAGATCCAGAAACTGAAATACGTCTTGGAACAGTAAGGCAGAAACCATACTTGCTGTTTCAGTTTAATCTGCAAATCACAAAGCTGCATCAGAACTAGCAACAATTTATACAATTCTTTATAGTTTCAGTATACAAGGCAAGACATAAAGACTAAACTAACACCTACTATCTGCTTTCTCTCATTTTTTAGATTGTAAACTGTTTGAGGTAGGGCTAGTTTTAAGATTATTCTGTTTCCATAGTGCTTAGAAAAATGGGCTCTTATTCTTAGTTGGCACTATCGTAGGAAACACCATTTCTGAAGAAGTATGGACAAAAACTGCCCTGTTGTTAATGAATCGTGGATAATAGTAATGCTTTACATATTTCCTCTTAGCCTCCACATTCTGTAAAGATTTTTAAAAAAAAATCTTCCACTGTAAATAACAAAGTACATGTATTTGCTGTACAAAGAGCGGTATTCAGTTAATGTAATGACTAAATCCAATTCACAAATATAAAAAAATTTAGTCAGGTTTTAGAAACTATTTTTAATTCTTTCCATCGTACACACAAGCTGCGACACGTATGATATGACATTCCTACATCTCTGATCTGTGTAAGAGGAGAAGGAGATTTTAAACCCTATTCTTGATTTTCTGAGATTGATTAAAATGCTTCAGCACAGCTGAATCGTGCAGGTGTAAATTGTCTGTGTGTGGGAGGAAGAGACAGAATTGCTTCTCTTCAGCCTGATCTGACTTACACTACAGCAAACAGCCTTTTCTCCTTTACGAAATGTGTGGTAGTCAAGAAGCATTCTGCTCCTCTTGTGATCTGGGGTACTGACAGAGTGTTTCCAGTTATTCATTCTAGATGGGAAATGCAGACAAGTACAATGCAGAACACATGGTTGGAAATGTGCTCTGGGTTTTTGGTGGAATTCTTCCATCACTAAATCAATCTTCTCCTAAATGTCTGTGAAGTGCCCTTGTTTTAAAGCTGTCTTTCATACACACACACACACTCATTCACAGACACACACTCATGTGTCGCCATGCACATATACACATGGGTACCTATGCATGAACACATATCTCAGTTGTTCCGGACAAATGAAGCATTTATAAATTAATAAACCTTTTCAGCTATTTTTCTTCCACAATATTGCACCTACTTGGCAGGCTTTGATGCTGTTGCTGTCAGAGTGTGTATGGGGCTCAAAGATCTGGGCTTCATTGCACTACCCGTTGAATGTGCACACAGAGAAGAATAATCCAATAAAGAGTAGGGGTCCAATAGTGTTTGCAGACAGAAATGGGAGACACCTCCAACTATTATGTGTCCATTGCCTGGAGATGGATAGGGGGAATAGACTGTAAGAGAGGCACCTAGGTCATATGCCTGAAGGTATGTGTTGTATATTTTTTCCTGCTGTGATTTGCCCAAGGTTGTACTGAGTCTCTGTGGTAAGAGCATGAATTGATTCCAGATCTCTTGATTTCAGTGTAATATGTTAACCACACATTATTCTCCTACTGCTACTAGAAAATATGTACCTGAAAATGCTGTGTATCTGAGATTGCTGGGAACTGTTATTTGGCTTGGCTGGCCATGAATCAATTTAGAACAATAACAGTGGGCATAATAAAGGTGGATTGGTAAAGCATTTTGGGAAATTAAGAAATTTTAAAATCCCCAAGAGAGAATCACAGAGCAAAACTTTCTTGGAAGTCGATGGAGAGAACAGCTGATTGACATATATTTTATAGAGAACTCAAATCCACCTAGTGTGCAAGAGCAATTGTTAATGTAAAAGCAAATAACCTTTGTTTTTTCAGTCACTTGACTAGAAAGAAGCTTGCTGTTCACAGGACACAGACTGCATGGAGAGCTGCAAAGGGTCATCCCGTGGAAAATACATTTTGAGGATGTTCTTTGGACTCTTGTCTTTTTAGATTCCTGTCAATGAAGTCTTGAGATATCCTCTCTTTGCTGATATGCCCTCCTGAATGAACGTAGTAAATACCACTATTAAAATAGCAAATACCATCTGAGCAGCACTCCTATAACCACAGTTCAGGTTTCAAAACAGAAAAAGAAAGTACATTTATCTTCAGGAATGAGGAGGAGTCAAGCAAAACAGTCATTCAGCACATTTGTCTCTTTTATGTCCCCTGATCTCCTGAAACCATCAGAAAGATTTTGCTGTGGTGTGTTTCACAGTGTTAATGGTCCAATAGTATAAATGGTATTTGTTTAAAAGCTTTTTAAAGTCCAGGAATAGACAAACAGGGACAAAGACACAGTAGAAAGAATCAAGGAGGGCATTTTTCTTGGTCTGGTGCTAAACCTCTTAGTACTTAGAAGCTTTCAAAGATCAGCTGCTGTATTTTGCAGTGGAGAACTTGGATACAATACCTAGTAATAAGTTTTTTGTGTTTTTTATTAGTTTAGCATTTATGTAGTTAACATTGTAACAGCTAACTTGGACTTTCAGGCAATAGTTGTGTATGGCCTACTGTTCCTGGATGTGTTTTCAAGTGCTGTCGTATGAATCCTACTGGCAAGAATTTTCTGTCCTCCACTGTATTACTTTTCTAACAAATGTTACAAATATTCAAACTGCCAAATATGCATATGTTTACATGTACATTTTCAATTTTGCTTTTAGAAATGTTACAGTGTTTTGTATGGCTTACAAAAGGTTTGGGATCAAACTTCTGCCTGGTGTGAGAATGTAAAATTATATTATTGGAGAAACATTAGCTTATGGCAGCCATAAGTGTACATGAAATGTAAAGAAAACATATTCTTCTAGATTACAGAAAATATGCTCTTTGATATCTTCTTCTGCCAACCCAGCACTGCAAGGGACATTTCCGGAGGGAAGACATTGTTACTGGGAATACAAAGTTTTGCAATAATTTGCTAACAAAACACTGTCTTGATCTCGTGATTTAGTTATAAGTTAAGGCAGCCCTGAAGCAATCTGATCTTGGGACCAACAACTTCAAGAATTGGGGCATGTAAAAGGAGCAGCCTCTTGCCACTACTAATCCTCTGAATATTTCAACTGCATTCAGCTAGGTTCAGCTAGATCAGGGTGTTTTTCGTTTGTCCTTTAATCTTTCCACAACTCTTTTTCTTTCCTCCAATAATGTCAATGCTGTTGGTTTTTATCTTATTTTCTGTTAGTAATAGAGTCATAATCAATGGCTTGCAGGATTGGTGAGCAGCTGACATTTGCTTTGGGGTTACCCCAAACTGTCAGACCATTACTATCATCTTTTGTGTTGGCCATGACCATATTTCAGTGCTTATATATATGATAGCTACTGTATGGTGACTACTTATATTAAATGAAACACATGGAAGATGCTTTGCCAGCATCTTAATGATTCTTCTCAGAACGATTCTCTTGTGGTTCAGCTCCCTTGCAGTAGCTTCCAGATCTTTCATTTTCAAATCTACCACTTACTTAGTTTTCCACAGAGTTTTGTCATTTGCTCACAGATAAGGCGACGAAATGTGAAGTCCAAGAGTTGGTGCGTGCTGTTGCTTTCCAAATCCCACAGAGATTATTCAAACACTGTAGACCACAGCAAATTTCTTAGGCAAGTCAAGCTATTGTAAATTAAAAAAATCAGATGCAAAAAATGCTGATGTAAAATTATATACATTTATGATTAAAATGCTCTCATGGGATACAGAAACACAAAATATATGCTGCTCTCAAATTACTCACAGGATTGCTGAAGAAGTCATCCTGCTATTCTTAGAAACAGTTCTGAGAACATTTCTTTTGCTGTACGATTGCAAATAAATCCTACTTCATCTCAAAACACACAGAGACTCAGAAGCCCTTTCTGTGCCACCTTCGGATTGATCAGGATACCCCATTCCATGATTTTGGATGAATCACTGAATCTTTTTGAGCAAGATTGTTACTATCACATAGCTACCACCCGGATAATAGAAATGATGCTATCTCTTTTTATTGCTGACTGAATAGTCACCAGCTGGAAAAAGCAGTAGCTGGTATCAGGCAATACACAAAAGGCAGGAGAGTCAATATTCATCAGCCAGTGTGATGAAGAACTGAGCTGGAGTATTTTTCTCTAGCTTCAAATAATTATCTTTATTTTTAATATTACATTTTTAACATGAGACTGAATAAGTGTATAGTTATTAATGTGGAGGCTCTTTACATAAATCATGGTTCTCAGGCTACACCTTACAAAGTATGATCAGCATTTAAAGCAAAATCCCTTTCCTGATCAGCTTGTCTGCAAAAAATATTTTAAGGAGAGGTCCCCTATACAGGATATGACTTCTTCTACTCCTGTTTGTATCTTCTTGAAAGGCTCTCTTTCTAGATTTCAAAACTGTCCCTGACTTGGCTTCACATTTTTGTGATTTCATCTTCTGTTCTTCCCATCCCATCCATTTCCCAGTTTTAGGTTTTTCTCTCTCTTCTTTTTCTGCGCTTTTCTTCTGTGAATCATTCTTCCATGTGTACTACACATCCTTTCTTGCAAACAAATATGGCCAGTAACTCTTACATGGAAACTAGAATTGGTGAAAATTGGAGTAATGCTCCTGAAAAAGCTACAAAATTTTGACATTTTCATAACAGTTTCACTGAAGATCTTATTTTCTACTTTTGACACACTTCCTCTGTGATATGTTAGTGATTTAGTATATTGAGTATGATATATAAATCTGTCAGGTTTTGTAATGCAAAAATACATGAATAAACAAGTTCCTAACAACCAGAAAGAGGAATTATATCTTCACAGAGAACAGAAATGTCCAGTAAGACTGGCAAGTACACTAATGGCCCCTTAGACTTCCATCAAACTGTTTGTGTGAGGAAGCCTTCCCTAGTAAAGCCATGCAATCACAGTGCAGAATATTCCTATGAGGCATCTGCTTGGGGTATATTTTACCACTTCCATGTTGCGCTATTTTGGCATGACCATCATTAGGCTTTTGAGGTCTGAAACAACCCTACAATAAAACACTAGTTTTTTAGTATAGTTATAAAACACTCACAGCGTGAAGTCCATCACTGCCTCCTCATACACCACAAGTTAGGAAATGGTATGGGATCATATTTGCCTGTTGCTATTTTCTTAATGTAATTTGTATTTTTTTTTTCAGGTGTTTTTTTCATTTACAATCCTTGTGTTTTCCATAGAGGAGGGTGAGCTACCAGAAACCAACACACAAAAAGCTATTCAAGATATATGAAAAAGAGGCAAAAAAAGAGAAGTCTGAGGAGACCAGTGCTATGTTCTGTGAGAAGTTGGCAGTGAAACACGCTGATAAAAAGTAATGTGTGCCCATTCTTCTTCCTCTTGTTTGAAATGCAGTATTAGATGCTATCTGAGATTAGAAAACACACAAAACCAAATCTACATATGCAACTAATTTAATCAAAGGGATGGGAGGGGTGACTAGAACAGATCAAATGCCAAAACCATACTTTGCCACAAGAAAAAGTGTGGAGCTGGGAGTGGAGTGGGTAAAAAATTTAGTCCATATGTTCTAATTATTGATGTTTGTCATCTGCCAAGCACGGGGAGATGCAACTGGAAGTATGTTGTCCTGGCTGAACTTTCTGATGGTTGCTTTCCCCATATTTCTGTTTAAAGAGTGATAAATCACCAAGGACTACTGCATAACAACGTTTTCTTCTTACTCAAGGAAAGGCTGTGCCTCCAGTCCCCTCCAATTATAGCTTACGATAAAGTCTATGGAGAGAAGGACAAGAGAGCATGGGGTGTTTCTCACTGTGCAGGATGGTCTGCTTGCCTGTGGCACCTAGAGGGGTGCTTTAAGCAACATAATTTTTCTTTTGATCCTGGCAAAGATCCAGTAGTAAAACCACATTGTCCTTGCAAGAGCCCTTGGGTCAGGGTAAGCTTCCTGCCGATGGGACACATGCAGGAGGCTGTGCTGAGCTTGCCCAGGGGAAGTGGGCCAGGCAAGCTCTAGAAAATGGACCTTGCAGTTACGGAGAAACTGATGAGATATTTTCCCACTGACCGTAAATGTTTACAGTATCCCAGATTGTCTTGGATTATAAAATAAGGATTGTGAAAGACAGGGGCAGACCCTTTGATGCAGTTCCCCTGGGAGCAGGAAGGAACAGTGAGCGGGAGGTACGAAACAACCTAGAATTTGTGGTTTTAGCTTTCAAATAGTGCTTCAAGAGTTGATACCATTGTGATTAGTTCTAATGAGCTACAACTTCAGCTTCGTGGTTGTGCAGCACGGAGACATTGCCGGCAGTCTTTTCCTCAGGATTCAATTTGGCACAGGAGTGTGGGACGGGGGATGGAGGGGCCATGGGACCTGATCGGCTGGTAGCAGAGCACAGGTCAGCTGCGCTGTGAACAGCACGGTGTTCGTCCTCCAGGTTGTTCATTGTTCTTCTGGTGCTTTATCACATCTGCGTGGGATGTGTTTTTCCCCTCTATGAGAAATAAATTTAACTCTCAGTACTCTTATTACTCAAATGGGGTGAGGCATACATGTTTAATATCAGTGCTGGCATTTTTGGAAAGCTTTGTAGATTATGTTTCCTGCTGTGTTCAGAATTCTCATCTGCTCAGTAAAACAGTTTCTACCCCTGTCCACCCCCCCGGCAATCATAATTGCCAATTTTTGAATCAAAATACTCCAGCTCTTTTGAGCTTCTTCCTCTTAGAAAAAGCATATCTAGTGTCAGTACTAATAAGCAGATCTAGAGCCAAGCTTCTGCTTGTTTCAGTCACACATTTTAATCAAACTTTCAGAATTGAGTAAGGCATTAGGCACACTTCTTCCACTATTCATTTTTTAGTGAATTATTCAGTGAGTGTAAAGCAATAATTGGCTACTGTATGTTGTGACAGATAGCCTCCCCCTCCGCTAAGCCACAAGTATGAGTATTGAAGCAGCCATCTAATTCAGACTCAAGTTGTTAATGTGTAGTTATACAGAAATCTTTTCAGGTAGGCCAATAGCTAATGTGTCCGTTTACGGGCAAGAACATTGTAATCCACAAAAGGATTAAACATTCAACCTATGTTTCCATGAATTTTACTAGCAAATTCAACAAGATCAAGATTAACTCTCAAGCAAACCATTGGAAATCTAAGCAAATGCACTTCTACTACCCAGATTTTTATCACTTCTGTGTTACTGGTTGCAGATAAGTTCAAGTCCGTGAAAGGGCAAGTATCTGTCATTTTGCCCTCTAAGAAAGGTGCTTGTATATAAGCTGCAATTTGCACCTCCTTACTTCAGTAAAAACAATATGAATAGCTCTGATCAGTGCAGGGAGCTATATTGTGCTCTAGAGCAGTCTAATCAATTGCCAATTTTTAGTTTCCAAGTCGAAGCTGTTTATTAGACGTTCAAGAACAAATGTATATGCACGCAAAAGCCTAATTTTTAAAGGAACTCAAATAACTTAGAAATAACTCTGCTTACTAGGAAAATAAGCAAACCCCAAGCCATGAAGACCTGAACTAACAAATGTGTTCCCAGGCTGAAAGTTTGCAGGGAAATTTAAATATTGTCTATAATTTCATGCAAAGTGGTTAAAGTATTACCATTATAGTTCTGAATGTTTGCCCTTCCTCTGCATGAGTGTAATGACAGTCAGAACTACACTGATCAGAATAATTAAATCATATAATGATAATACAGTGAATAAACATTATGAAGAAAATCACATGATTTCTTTCATTAATTCTGCATGGCATATTATCTGCCTAAGTATAAGAATGTCAATGAAATGCATAACACCTTATCATGCAAATATTACACATGTTAAATGAACTGAAACCTGATCACTTAATTAACAATTATCTTGCTGTATAAAAGATTTTAACTACATTTGAGTGTCTTAAAATATACAGTAAAGACTTCCTAAATTTTAAAATTCCCTGCAGCAAGCAGGGAATAACTCTGCTTGTGTGTCATATTATTATCCTGGAACTTCTGCTTCCTAGCAAAGATCAGTCAGATTGGTTGTACTGCTAAGACTGAAGTGTTACAAATTTAGGGAGCCACTTGCGGATTGGATATCTGTGCATGTTTACCAGTTTTCATCTTAATGTATGCCTGTGTTTCTGTACTCACACACACACACACACACACACATATATACAATAGAAGACGGAGAGGAATGTTGTAAGTAACTTGTAAATAAGTAAGTTGATAGGACACCTGCGTACAAAGAGAATGTTACCTTAAGGACAATGCAAAAGCTTTATCTATAGCTTTGCCGTAATGGATTGGGCTGTGTTGAATGTATATTTTTCACAATGAGCATAGGAATGTTCAAATAAGCCCCCTTAAGGTAGATTTAGACAATGTCATTATTTATGCTCACCGTTAACCTGAAATAGCCAATTTTTAGTGCTGAGGAAAAGAGAATCAATGTAATTGTATCAAGTTTGGAAGAGCAGCTCTCCCCACTTAGGCGCAGGTAATAAAGCGCTGAAGGTAGCACAGTTACCAAGGGTTTCAGGAAGTGCTTGGCTTTCGTTAAAGGGTGGAAAATAGGTTAACTGATTTTATTCATGAATGAAAACAATTTCAGGCCGGTAATATATAAAAAAACCAAAAGCCATTTCAGAGTTTCAGAGTACAAACAGTTGTATTTTATAACTGAACACAAATATATTATCAGCTATTGCCTGACCAATTATGTATTTCTGAAATGGAGCTTTGCAATCACATCGCCCCACAAGAAAAGAAATACAGAGTGAAAAGTTTTTCTTACTCTGACACCTGCCAGAGTCTCCAGCTTAGCCCCTCTTTCCTAAAAAGCAGTATCTGGCTGCTAATGTGTTAGCACTTATCTTCGCATTATTTTTAAGAGTTCAGGAAATACATCCTACAAAAACTGCTGGTGGTAACAGGCTTAGTTCTAAACAGAAACTCGCAACAGTACTTTCCTCCAACAAAAGTCAAAGAACCAGACTAGGTTTTGGCAATTCTGTAACCACAGTAACCTATGCGCTTCCACGCTGCTGTAAGTCAGTATGGGTTAGCTTTTGTCCAGTAACCCAACTTTTCTCAGGTCTGGGACCACGAACATTTGGGTGTTCTTGGTACTCAGAAAGTGTCTGGTATTTTGCACATGAAGGAAATAATAATGCATACAAATACTACTACTACTACTACTACTAAAAAAATAGACAAATGCAAAACATGCATCTCGAATCTATGACAAAAGATTTCCAGCACTGAAAATGGTTCCTGAGATGCATGGAGCTACAACTCGGAAAAGGCTGGAAGTTTGAATCCAGCCAAGCTGGACTCGGCACCTTCCTTGATGTTTTCCCTGTTGACTTCCAGATACAAGGCACTCTTCAAATGGTTTTCTTCTCAGTCCTGGGTGTTTTGATGACAACAATGAGCAGTGAACCTAGTATCTCATAGTGCTCTTTCTGTACCCCTGAACCTATGCTATTATCAGTATTTGGTGCTAGGGTTGTAAGATTTAATTTAGAATATTTGTACAGTCCCTTAGAATTCCCTGGAAGTTTTTATGCAAAAGGCATAGTGGAGACAGAAGTTACTTTCAATAATGAAACTTTTATGATGATCCTTTGATACTGTGAAACATGATTTCCTTCTACCTATTTTGTAAGTAAATTAAAAAGAAGAAACTAAGTTCTGACTTGTGTACTGACTACCAGGAGCACTTACAACTCAGAAATGATGCTACTAACAAAAAATTAATGAAGCGAACATGTTAATATTTTTTCAAAACAGGATCTTTCCAAAGGAAAGTTAGCACTAGTAACTGATTTCAAATATGTTCCTTTTCTTGTTTTCATAAAGATAAATAATTAATAGAATCTTTGGCCCAAAGCAACATGACAAATAATGAAGCTGCAGAATAAGTAATAGTAAAAATTCCTTTGTTTGTGTGTGAATTTGCACATATTTTATCCCACAGAGCATGTAATATAAGCAGAATAATACTTGCCCTGACTTTTCTTCTTGAAGTCCTGTTCGCCATTGCTCTTTATCTTGAGTAATGATTTACACTTGAACTAACTGAGTGCATAGAGTGTAAAATACCATCTCCACATTTAGGAGCATTTTATACCCAGTTTAGGCTGGCATTTGTGCAATTGCTATGCAAGAAGAACAATGAGTGAAGCCCTTCAACTGTAAAAATGGATGATTCAGCAAACTGTTGCTTATATGAGTCACCCTTACTCTGCTGAGCAGATTTTTGATCTTAATGACTCTCTACACCATCCTGAGAAAGCATCCTGAAGAAAAGCTGTAAGGAAAGTAACTCCCACCCGTTGCACCCCTACTTTGCAGGCAAAGAGTATGTATTACCTATAGTCGGTTTGTCTGGATCTAGCTGGCAGGTTATAAAGCCTCTGGATACGTTCAAATCCAGATTTGTCTTGCTACAACAAAATCCATATTTTCAGGTTTGCTATGCATATACATAAACTCAGCATTGGCAAGTAAATCTGCAGCACAGAATGGTCTTATTTAGCAAATCATTAATTTATCACTGGGACAAAGCCCATTCCTACTAACCAATTTGAGCAGTTAGGCTGGTGACCTTGTCTTTGCACAGAAATCCTAGTTGAAGGACTTCTTAGGCATCTCATATAGCATGAAAGGACAGGAAACCAAAAGAAAAAATTCAGAAAATGTTTTAAATGCTTTTTATGGTCAGATTTAACTGTTGACCCCTGACAATTTAACTCTTTATTTACAGAAAAGCATTCTATAATTGTCCTATTAGTAAAATACTTTCTGGAATGACCTCCCTGTAAATTGAATTCCCAAATCAATTGTTGCCTCCATATGAGCAAAACTCATCAGTTGATATTGTGGCTTTCATTCTCAAATAGAAGTTTGCTATACAGGTCATAAAAAGTTCAATCCTAAATGAGAAACTTTTCAAAGGTTGTGTCCAATTACAAACCAGTAATTTAGGTCAGCATGACTGTGTGGCCAATTTGTAAGGCAAGATGATGCAAGGACTGGGTAACTGAGTTCACCACAAAAATGGTATTTTTTTAAGAAGTAAGCCTAATTTTCCAAGGTTGGTTATTTCTATATTTGTTAAATTATTTATCCTAGTAAAGAGCACTGCCCAGTCTAAGATTCTTTGTTTTCTTATCTACCCTATTTACATAATCGGCAATGCCCTGCATGTGCAAAGCAGCAAAGGATCCATTCACTGCCCTGTGTTGAGAGGCATCTGCCAGAACTGCATGTTACCTTTTAAAGTGGAGGTACTTTTTGATTAAAAAATGCTTTACTTGACAAATTCCAGCCTTAATCCTATAAACATACATACCAATGTGGAAACCTTTTAAATCCTCTGACATTTCATTTATATGGCAGATCACAGACTAAAGGTGAATGAGGTTATCCATTTTGCTGGAACTCATCAGACAGACTACTCCTTCATGCCACACATTAGGTAGCAGGTATGTCTATCGCCTATGAATGGGTAATTACTGGGTGGGCAACAAATGCGGTCTAGCCAGTTATGACACCCACAAAAATGCTTTATTTTTGTGCCTATGATGAATGGCACATCAAAAAAGTTTCTTCCTTTCTTGCATGTTTGGCATCCTACTTCTTACCTTGATGAGTAAATATCGTACATATCTCAAGCTTTCAAAATATCCAGCTTTAAAAATCTGTTGCCTTACTACCTAAATAATAGTTTGGAATAGTCATTAGGCTGAGTTCAGAGGGGGTTGTTTTTTTAAACCAACATCTCTGAACAAAAGTCTTTTGCTTATATTCAGTGCAATCTTTAGGGTAATATATTTTCAAAATCAAGTACTGATCACGTTCACTATAATAAAACTCAGGTACTATAGAAACATTTCACCAGTTTGTCTCATAATACTTTACAAAGGAGTAAATTTTAACACCATTTTATAGCTGGAGAAATTGAGTGTGAGAAAGATAAAGTGACAAGACTGAGGCCATGAAAACAGATAAGCAGAAACAGAAGACAATTGAAGCTGTCTATGTTGCAGTACTTGAGCCACATTCACGAGGGATTTATGTCATTTTGGATAGAAGAGATTTGAACATTGGGTTCTGCTCTGAGTTTTGGAATGTTGAGTTGTGATCTTAGCTGAGATCAGGCTCTAACTGATTTAGGGTTATTTAATACTAGGCTATTTTTGGAAGAATGAAAATATACATCTTGTGTCTCATATATTGGGTAATACTGAAACACGCTTGAAATCACAAGGAAGAGAGAGTAGCTTAAGAGGGAGGTGAACACAGCTAAAAAAAAGTCTTTGTGTTTGCTAAATTTTGGGGCTAGAACACAAGCCAGTCCCACCAGAAGGTGACAGGTCGCATTCTCCTTCAAATGAAATGATTCTGGAAAAGAACAGAGTGGACAAAGAAAAACCTTTTCATTCAGAGACGTTAAAGAACCACTACTTAAACACCGCATTTCAGGCAGAAGTGAGACTGACAGGAACATACCCACTTTCTCCCAGAGAGCTGTTTATGCCAAGTCTTTGGAAGAGGGAAAGCTGAAGATGTTGTAGCCACTGAAGCTACTCTCTGACCACCTGGGAATTCTCTTTATATAAAGCCTATCAGCAGTTTAAACTGTTTTGTCTCACTGGCATAGTGCAGAGCTGCTAAGCTGGCCTGAGGGTCAGTGTCTTCATATTACAGATGAGAAATTTAGAGACTACTCAAACTATAACATCACATAAAGAAACCTGATTTGTGGCCTTCATAAATCCAGTCTTCTATTTAAAGAAGAAAAGGTTTTTGGATTGATTAACCATGCCAAGGAGGGATTTGAAAATACCAGAGTAGAAACCTCTAGCATTGCTCTAGTTCAAAAAGATAATTGTTAAGTAAACAGAACTTTCAAAGCAAGAGCTTTGCTCTACATAGCAAATAAGCACTTAATCAGGCATGTAAATGGAAGGGAGGCATCTCAGGTATTTTCTGAAGGTACTTTAGGGGCACTTAGGACTGCTGTTATGCGCTCAAGTTGGTACCCCTAGTAGATTTACAGAAGTGGTCAAAAGAGATATTGAGAAACTAGCTAAAGGTTCTTCAGAGCTACACAGAAGACTGAAGATCATCCTGGAAATGCCAAAATTGCTGGAAAGTGCTTCAGATTTATTTTTCCATGTTACTCCTGGAAAAAAGAGCTCTGATTAGTCCCATGTTTGAGGAACATGGAAAGATTCTTGCTAAAGCAGAAAAAGGATAGTAGGAAAAATCACAGAAGAAGCTGTATAAAAAAGAATTGAATTATGCGTGCGTATATTTGAAGTTCTATATTCAGAAAGAAAAGATGGCAATGAGGAACATGAGGAAGTACTGGGAAGAGGATGCAAATGTTCTGAGGGGAATTATTGTTGCTCATTTCTGTTCCTCAGCTGGTTGATCTGCTTTCGGGTGAATTACTGAGAAGATGCGTCACAAGTTATGTCTCTATCACTGCAGGGAGTCTGCTTAAAGGTGGACTTCACACATGTAATTTGCTCAGGTCTGTTGCTAGTGTAGGGATGGTTAGGAAAGATGGGGTCCTAGCTGAGCAGGAAATGTAGCACCACTGGGACCAGCAATGCCCTCTGGTAGGAGACCACTGAACAGTGCACCCCCGTACCTCCCCTCTTCCACACAATGCTGATGTCTGTGGGTCTGCACTCTTACCCAGCTGACATGGGGCCACCTTCACAACTGGGGCTCCATCGGTTTTTGGGTACTGTTACCAGAGAAGGAAGCAATGTGGGTGTTCTCCACGGAAAGGACTAAATGCACTTGTCTGGTAGTTCACTAGTCAAAACACAGTGTAAATTCACTTGGGCAGCTGTGGTCTGACTTCTGGAAGCCACTTCATCATGTTCTGTCCCCTACCATGAGTTTCCTGTTTGACAGCGGTCACCACCAGTTTCCATGAATACTTAACAGGATACAATTTCGATATTTTTTCCTAGGTATACACTGCAAATATTTAGAATGATCACATTAGTGTTTTCCCTCACTTTCTTTTTTCAAATCTTGTGAAGGAAAGTGATCTTACCTCCAAAACTGGACAAAATTTGTCCAACATATATTTTTTTCAAATTTTGACTTATGCATCCGTAAAAAGAAATTAATTGCAAAACTAACAGAATTTTCTTGTTAACTATTCACATTTCCAAATGGAGATAAATTAATTTTAGAGGCTATCTCTCAAATAAATAAAGCTAAATTCAATGGATAAATTGAATGACATTTTACACATCTCTTCAAACAATAATAACTTTTATGCAAAAAAATGAATAATGAGTATAAAAAAGAGCACTTAGAGTAGATACAAACATTTAAAGCCAGACTGAGACTTCAGCCCGTACAATGGAAGACATGTACCACCAATGCAGGATAATCCGGTGGTTCTTAAAATTACAATCTATTATAATGTGCCAATCATTTTCTAAATCTGCCATCAAAACCACATACCTCACTAAGAGAATTTTTTTTTCAAAAGGCAGGAAACCTGTTATTTTCATGACTTAAAGCCATATGGTCTCTCTCAGACTTTCCTCTGCAGCACAAATTCACTTGCAATATTGAGATTAATTCTCTATTCAGTAGATGCTTGTGAATCACACCTTTACCGATCTGACACCCTGTATCAAAGAAGTGGCACTCCTATATCTACAAACATTTAATTCACCTTGGTTTTTTGAGTGCTGCTCTCAGAGTACATTTTCCACAGATCTTATTTTCATTGATTCTTCAGTTTCATCTCTGTCTGTCTCATGTGTTCAGTCTCTTGTGGTGGGTACAATAAAATGTGATTGTAATGGGTGAAGTCAGCAGACTGCTGACCTGATTCAAGGTAGATTTTCTGAGATCAGGCCAAATGATCCCACTTTAATAGACAATAGATCACATATTGTTCCCCACAGAAGTTCTTTGCATTGCCATTAAGCAGTTGTGCTTGTAAATATGTAGATATTGCTTTACATTTTGTAATTAACTTTATTCTGACAAAAACTGATTTTCTGTCCACATGATAATAATGTCCTCAGGTTGTTACAGAAGACAGTTCTGTGTTGTATTTTGATTCTTTTTAGAGCATATTTTGGCAATGGTGGATACATTACAGTTTCCAGTCTCACACTGAGCGAAATAGGTAAGGTTTCTTTTTAGGGAGGAGACATTCCTTTTCTCTGTGTGTGTATGTAAGTATACAGAGCCTTCCATGGTCCTTGGTGATGTCAGTCTTTTGCTGGAGCTTGCAGAGCCAACTGTATAATGAGAATAATATGACACTGGGAGGAGAATAAGGAACATAAATCAACAGTGTTTTATGTTCCTGATCACTTGTGGTTTTTAATAGATACAGGTTGAAACTAGGTTGGCACCACACTTAAAATATCCCAAGACCTGTTCTTGCTGTTTTCAGAGGTCTTGCCACTGTTATGATAGAAGTAGAAATTATTGGCTTTACTACTCATGGCTTTTTTTTTTTTTTTTTCTTTTTGCTACGTAAAAGGCTGCTGACATTTCAAATGACAAATCTAGTTTCCTCCAGTTCTCAAAAGAGGAAGCCTGACTTCAGTGAACATGTGAATCAGATACTGCTGCCAAATGGAAATGGTGTCTTTTTGGGCTAAAGCTTCAAAGAAAGGATCCTGTATTAGCAGCACTGAGCTTGCTGCATATCTTGAACACAAAGTCAGATGATGACCTTCAAATCTGAATATGCAGAAGGTACCTTTACTAGCAGGTCTCCCAACTACCACAAGAAAAGAGGGTTTGGCAGCTGAACTAAGGGAGTTCTGCAATCACTCCCATGTTCATTAGACAAGGAAAAGCTGTGCAGGAGTAAAAAAGGGCAATTTAGGTGGGTGGTAAGGTGAGGTGAATATTATTTTTACCTGTCCTTTCAAGTGCTGAGAGTAATCACTGGATAGATAGATTAAGTCACAAGCCACAAGGATCATTTGGTGACTCTTTCTACTTTGTTAAAGCTAAAGTGGCAGGTAATCAGGAGTTCAGTGTGTTTGTGCATTTATAGAGATAAGGCTCCCATTAGTTTCACAGACAAAGCCTCTTGGTATCTGAAGAGGGAAAAATTCCCTTGTTCTAGTGAAACAACCTGCACTGTTTCCTCTTATTTCTTTCTACAGGGTTCTCTTTCACAAGCTTTATTATGATTGGGATGCAAATTAAAAGGCAGGGTGGGGAAACACAAATTATTACCTATGGCAGAGAAGTTTAAAGCAGAGAGAAGTTTAAATACAAGTGTAAATAAAAACAAGGCAGTATAAATAAAAGTAGAGATCACATCTACCCAGCACAGTCACTGTTGTTTTTATTGTGGAAATGACAAGGGAATGCAGTAGAAGCACAGATTCCTGCTGTGTTCACTGCTGCTCAAAGACAGAATGTAACAGGTATCTTTGCCCCCAAGAGCTTCTAAGTACAGCCTAATTTTATTCAGCATCTTTACAGAAGAACATGTTCTAAAAGAAAGTCACGTTTCTTTGAAAGAGGGAAGACGTGGTAGAATATTACATACTGTCACAAAAGGAATTGTGTCAGAAATGATTCCACTGCAAAGAAAACAAATTTATATTTACATCTTTTTCACATAGATCTCTTTAGAGATCATGTTATTTGCAGTTCTCAGGAAAGTACAGCCTTTCCCAAACCCCTTTTGAGAAAATCATATATAATTATGGAACAGCACTGAATGGTCTTAAAGCAAAAGTGTCCAGTGTGTTCTGAAAAAAACTACATAATGTTTAGGACACTAAATGAATCATCTTTATTATCACAAAAGGAAGCATCCAATTAGAAACAGACATCTGAAATTTTGAGTGAGGGCATGGTAGACCGCAGAGATTGGTAAAGTGAGGAAAAAGCATAATAACATGCTTGTCTTAGGCTGGTATACTATTTAGTACCAGTGCAACAGTGGATCAGAAAAATGTTACTTGCCAAATAATGTTTTTGCTTTAGTGGTCTGGATACAGTTACAAAGTAACTGTGAACGACAATCTTGGCATATAAATGGTTAGCAGATATGACAATCTTGGCATATAAATGGTTAGCAGATATTCATTCCAGAATTTAGGCAGCTGTCTGGTGCAACCCGATCTATTTTGTAAGTAGTTTCCCATATAAAATGTCTCACAGAAGGCTTTGCAGCTAATCATCCTTTGTATATGCATACATAAGAAGATACCAGTTGCAATATAATCCATATTTGGCATATAGAGACATAGCATAGGCAGAGGCCAATGAATTAGGATCTACTGTAAAAGCAGACACTCGTAAACAGCAGCTAATTAAGAGTTTATCAGCATGTCACTATGCAGAACAAACCCTAATATTTCAGTAAAGTATAATAGTGTGTGCAAGCTCAGCTGTCATATCTTATCAGATTGGAAGCTTTCGCGAGGTGAGGACATGACACTGCACATAGCACTGTGCTGTATGTGGGAGTAGCGGGGTAGGGTATGACAGGATGGTTCTGCTGTAAATCCTCATCACTGCGTACATTTTTCAGAATTAAAACCTTACAAAAATGCCTACTCTATACAACCTCTTACCTTTAGTAAGGTAAGACATTAGGCTCTTTTTCCTAAAAACAGAAAGCAAGAACTAAATGTAAGGTATTAATATGAAAAGGCATCCTTCATTAACAGAAGACAGCTGCTTTCACAACACCAAAGAAGCAGCTGAACAAAGGAACAATGTTATTAACTGCTGCTGGACATTCAACAATATGCATATGATGTGATCGTATGAAGTATGTAAGCACATCGTTCTTTCAGTGGGAGAAACATGGTAGAACTAAAGTGGTACTTGTTGTGCCAATATGAAGAATATTCTCATTTCCTTCCATTTTCTGCTAGTGCAACAGAACTCCCATTTTCCTCACGACAAAGTAGCAAAGCACAGCATTATGTTATTGTCATAACAAACACAAAGTTGCACAGCAACAATATGAAATGGATACTTTCTATTTAACACTTTAACTTGTGATCCATCCATCGTGATCACTAATTGTGCAGCTTAGGGCTCATTCAAAGTCTCACAGCTTTGCAATATTGCTGAGGGGCCAGCTGGGACAAAGTATCCTGAATGATCAGACTTCAGGTTGGCAGCGGTGAGTCTCTAACTGATATCAGTATCATTACAAAAAGTCATGTTTCCAAGTCTTCCAGATCTGTTTTCTTAGGATTGGAAGAAGATTCATTCCTCATGCTTGAAATCTTTCAAACGGACAGCCTGACTTCTGGATTGCCAGGGGCATTAGACAGGGAGCGCTGCTGAAATCCAGAAACTCTGAGAGAAGGGGAAGAGCCTTTGATCTGGAAAACCTTCTTAAAGAAAGGAAAGAGTCTGTCCTTTCTGTCAATGCAGAAAGTAGACCTGATGGAGCCATTTGCTTTCTGAAATGGGGAAATGTGATTCTGAGCTACATCAGAATCCAACTGACTGTAATTTTAATCTTTCCAACATTTATTAACAAGGACCAACTCTTTACAGTCTCTATCAAATGCAAGAAGTAGTGGCCACCAAATGAAGACATTAGCAGCCAAGTTCAAAGCAGAATGGGTAGTAGATCTGAGGAACTTGTTACCAAAGGACACTGTGGATGCACAAAGTTTACAGGATTTCAGGGAAATGTTGGCTAACTGGGAGAGAGATCTGTTGGTGGATTACTGAGCAAATGGTATCAGGTTTAGGAGGTCTTCCAATCTGAAACAATCAAGAGCCTGGGAGAGTGCTAGAGATGTTTGATCCATTTTTACTGGCTTTTATGCATCTAGTTATGGACGTTGTTGGAGATAGAATATGGGGCTAGACAAGCCCTAGGCTCTTCTGTTCTTATGCAAAGAAATTTCTGAATTACAAACTGCTGGTTATCAGTGCCAGGGAATGCTGACAATATACTCATCCTGTTCTTATATTCTTATATTCTTCTGTAGGTCCCTGTGGTTGACCAGTGCNGGAAGTAAAAACAGAGTACTTAGGATAATGACTGTGATCGTGGCTTGGTTCCACAGCTGCAAAGCTTTGAAACACCCCCACTATTCACACTCTCACAGAATATAAGACCATTACAATTGGTCTCAAAAATTTTAAGAACAGTTGTTATATAAACAACCCTTTTATCTTCAAACAATGTCATTTGGTCTAAATACTGTACCTATGATCACAAGTTTCTGCTTATTATGTGGCTTAAAATAAATAAACAAAGGACAACAGAAAAATTGCAGTAGGCCCTTTTGCTTAATTTCCTGAAAATAC
>WAAD01026370.1:1673-21992 GCA_013389945.1 Fregata magnificens | reverse complement strand
TATCTTTTGATGTAGCTGTTTTCCTATTCTCTGGGATTTGGAAATGGGACTTGCTCTGCTTGTGTCCTAGTTTCCATCAGCAGAGACTGCAGGGGTTGTTACTGCCTTATGGATCATACAAGTAAGCCAAACACCTTGGTTGTTTTGGGGTTTTTCCCTCCTCTTTTATTTCCTGACTAACTCTTTTCATCCAACATCCTGTCTGTATTTCTCTTGTCTTTTTCATACAACAATGCAGGCATAGAGGCTCTTAGGAGGCCTCTAAATTGTTTGTCAGCTCACCAACACAAAGATTCTGTTTAAAACTGAATAGTAACAATGATCGGAAGGACAATGAGTGTATCTTCATAAAGGAGGGATTGTCAGCTTCAACTCTTCAGCTCTGTGAAGGGACTGCCATAGAGTTATCACTCGCCTTAAACCAGGAATGATAAAGTGGGCAGCAGCCTTATCTGAAGTTGCCATAAGCAATTGCATACGTCTATTGTGCTATAAAATTATTTTAAAGTAAAACTGATTTACTATTTTTCAAATGACATCTCTTTCTTTTTTCTTGCAATGTGAGTGCTGTTAATAGGTTCCTGAGCTGTAAGAACTTGGAATTTTTGTCTTGACTTTTTGATGAAAGTTCTCTTAGACCATTTGAATCTTATCAAATGTCTTGGACTTGCGCTGTGGTTGATATAGGGAGTCAGTGGAGTTGAGGGGTTACCTCCAGGAGGCACTTCAGAGGGCCAGAGAAGGGGAAATGTATGTATGTCTTAGTTAACTACATGGTGCATCTAAGCAAAACTAAGTTACTAAATTCTGCTTTTCAGTTAAGTCCCTACAATTATGTGAAATTAATCTATGTTTTATTATGTGGATTTAATAGATTGCACGATGGGTCCTTAGTCTCATTGTGACACCTTGTGGGAACTGCTGCAGTGCAGGAACAAACATGCGCTGTAATAGAAGTGATCACTTTCAAACGCAAAATTTGAGTTAGAAGAATGTAATTACTTATTGTACTGCTAGATATAGATAAAGACTCGTTACTGAGCGAGATTAAATGTTTTGAATTGAAATGGTGATAGTAACGGATAATTTATCGGTGTAATACGACTGGTGAACACCAATGATCACTTCTCTATCCCTACATCCCGCTTAGTGATTCAGATCTGTGATACATTGAACTAAAGTTAAGTTGTAACCAGATATTCCAGTTTTGTTATTACCCTAACAAATCATTCAGGATGCATGAGATTTGTAGATAGTTGGGGTCCAAATACCGAAGTCATACACTAAGTAGTTGATAGTGGTAGGATATAACTGAAAAGAAGGCTTTTGTGTAGTTATCAAGGTGGTAAACTGCTGATCATAGTATAGGAAAGCTTTTAACTTTTCTGTGGAGATTAACATTTGCCTTTTTTAACTAGCATCCTTGCCTAATGTAGGCCCTGCACAGAGCCTTTTACAGAACCTTTATATGGAGTCTTAAATTAATATTGAAAGGTTTGGTTAACATAGTTTGAAAACTTTAATGGACTGCTTGATAATTGTTTCAGAACATAATGCTCCTTGCAGTAACATTTGAATATTGCAGATTTTTGTAGTGGGCTCTTAAATTTTAATATGCGGTCATGACCTGCTAGCTGTATCATAGTCATGCTCTGTGTAATTGCAGAGAAGGTTTTATTAACCAAATTTTTAATAGGATAATATGGCTCTTGAACCAAAGATCTTAGCAGGGCTTGGTGCTTTGCATTGGAAGATTGATTTAATTAATACCAAACTGTAGTGAAGGACAGGATGTGCTATCATCTCTGATGTGTGGTTAAGACTTGGTCACATTTGCTTGATAAATAACATGAGTCCGTGTTTCAAAATGTTGTATTGAATGTAATTGGGAAAGATGTTTGATATCCTATACTTGTTTAACATAAATTTAAATATCTTTTTAAGACCATAAAATATAGATTTATCTTTACATATTCTTTAAAGTGAATTTTAAAAAATATTAAAAATTAAAAATAAAAAAATGAATTAAAAGTTATCATTCAATACCAGTGCCAATGTATATTCTTTACCCAGTGGAATAAGTAACAATATTGTAAATAGAAGTTAGATAATGGTCCAATTAAATATTTAATAGGAAATTGCATTTAATTTGGGGTTTTTTTCATGCAAGATAACTTGCAGTTTGTTCCATGGTGGGGGGTGGGGACACTTATTGGATTGCAGGCATGAATTAATTGATTCTCTTTGTTTCTGATATTGGAGGTAGCTACAATTAAGATTTTTACATATCTCAGGATACTGCAGTATCTGGTTTTTTTGGCAGTGCTTGTGAAGTAATGAAGCATAATTTTTCATATAAAAGTTGAACTGATTGGTTTGGCACTTTTAAATTAAAATTAAAAAGTCTATGTGGCAAAGGAAACTATATAAAGGAGTTACATTTTAACCATGGAAATTTTGGGGGGGCCAGTTACAACAGTCATGTTGAGGCTCTGTTTTGAATTTAAAAGCAATGTTGTTAGATTTTTACAGTGATTTGAAATAGCGTTGTTTTGTAAGCCTTTTTTTTCAGGAACAGTGTCCTGAATAATTTTTTTCATTTATCAGAGGAATACATTTTAGCGATGTAAACAAACACAAGATTTTACAAAATTTAAAATTCTTATTCTTTGCAGGAAAGCTTGTTGTTTGCTATTTTTATATCATGCTTTAGTTATTCAGTTAGCAAGCTGAGTCAAACTAAATAGTAGTAACAATCCCTTTTGCCTTCAAAACCCATGGCTATTTTTACAGCACTTAAAGTACTTTATGGGGGGGTATCTGATAAGGGATACAATGACAATTACATGCTATAACTTTCTCAATTACCAAGACAATCTGTGAAATCAATATCCTAATAATTAAAGTTGGGGAGGGGATGGTTTGTTTCTAACACTTAGGGTCTATTGGAATGAAGAAGGGAGTGGAACAATACTAAGAAATCAGCAGAAAGATGATTGAAATTGTAGCCTACATAATTGTTCAACTTCCTAGTCAAATTATGACAAGCTGTGCATGTGTGGCCACATGAAAAATCAGGCAGTGCACTAAACTAATTTTAACTTTGCTATGTCATCTGGGCTTTCTTTGTTCTGTTTGTTTTGTATATAAAGCTTTGTGAAAGTCTTTAATTAAATAATCAGTCTTAGGCTATGTTTTCCTTTAAGAACTTTCTACGTTCACATAACATGGACCTGCTTTGGAAATGAATCAAGGTTATGTTGCTAGATGCTATTGTCTCTTACACCTTGGTGTCATTTCTTGCAGGCAATGAATGAGGCAGGGAACTTTAGGAATAGAAGGGTGGTCTTGGGGTATAAGCAGTTGAATATTGCGCTGGGGAAATGTGCTCTATGTATGCTTCTGCAGTAGAAATGTTTGTGCGATTCTATGCAATTTGCTTAACTCAGCCTTTCCATGGTGTTCATCAGTCTAAGAGCCCAACATGTGTTTTGTGGTTTTTAGAAGTGTGAGACAATTTTAAAAAATAGATAAATGAACTGAAGTAGTTTGAAGTAGTGGTCTGAATAAATGTGGCATTTTTGGGGCAGGGGGAAAACTGTAGATATATCAAATTGACCTTCTGAAATTAATTGATAATTTTATAACATTGGTTTCTCGGTAGTTCCATTCCTTGTCTGTGGGAGGAGACTATTAGGGTCTTCTTACCTCCATAGGGAAGCTACAACCAGAAAATCGTTCTTGTGAAATTCTCTGATGCTGTGAGACAGGACAAGCTGGGAAGAAATTGGTTTTATACCCAGTGAAACTATGCAGCCATCAAATAATTTCTTATCACAAATCAGAGCAGAAAAATGCAACTGAATATCTGACACATATTAAAACATAATGGTAGTTATATTGAGTAGTATCTCTTTAACGAATGCTGCCTTTTATATGCATGGAATGAGGTAAAGAGTTCTTTGCTAAAAGCAAAAGAGAAAGTATATGATTTTACTCCACTGACAGGAAGAGGACAGATTAAAGTTACGTGTGCAACAGAAATAATTTTGAAATTTCTTACCTTCTGAGTTCTTAAGCTTGCAACATTAGTGTTCTTTTGATGTAGAGTTTTAGCATGATCCTTTAGATTTAAAAAAAAATAAAGAAACAAATATAAGAAATTCCAGCGTGTCCAACTATGCTTTGTCAGCAGAGTTTACTCACGTCAAGTTTTACTGATGAGTTTAACACTGATATTTCTGATCACAGAATAACCTTGAAAAACCAGGAATTCTGAGTTCTGTTTTGGAGTATTCTAGTGACCCCTCTTCAGCTCGTCTTCATCACAGTGTCTTCTACCCTACATTGCCTACTAATCTCCACTCTCAATGCTTTATCCTCTATATTTTATAGTTCTTTATTTACCTTTTTCATATGTTTGAGTGCCAGCAGGGACTGAGATTTAATGCTACAGGATAAACAGTTTGCCTGTTTAGTACCACAAAATTCAGCAGCCTGGAGCATTTGGCTGGATCAGGCTGGGCATATAGAGAGTACCTACTATGTAACCGCTACAGTTGCACGCGCATCTTCTCTTCAACAACCTGGAATAACATNTTTTTTTAAAATTTTTTTTTTTTTTTTTTTTTTTTTAAATCTGCTTACCAGAACACTGACAATGAAAATGTTCTTTTGGTGTTTGGTTCAGAAACTTCGGGGCACAGTAATTTAATGTGTGAGAATGTATACAATTTATTTGAACCACACACACTTGTGCTAAGTCATTTGTGCCAAAAGATTTTCCAGATTAAAACTGTGAACACTTTACACACACTCTATTACACTTTCTCTAGGTGATTTTGATTTAGTTGGAAATGGTGATTGAGTTTTCAACAAAAGCAAAGCTTGATCAAGACTCAGCTCAAGGGATAGAGCAGAATTATAGATGAGACAGAGAAGCAAATTTTCACTATTTCTTCCTTAAACTTTATGCGTTGCATTAGAATTATTTAGGGTATTTTCTTTATAGACATTAATTTAGTACACACTGCCTATCAGACAAATAATGGAGATGGTATGTGAGAATATAAAATATCTGCAATGATAATCAGTACTGGCTTAAAGTGGGTGTGAAGCTTCTATTAACTAATTTCTGAAACAGTAACCCTTAATTCAAGTCCAGCCTGAGTCTACAGCAAATATGCCACTGGCAGACTGATCTTCTGGGGAACACTGTCACTACTTTTACCCGAGTTTACACTTTCTGGGAATGCTGTTAGTATTTAACCACAGTGTAAGCCTCAAGCAGAGGTTGTAAGCCAGACTTTCTGATTTGTCTGTTCCTTCCACCTCCCTGTGTCTCTTCCAGGCATAGAGAGCCCCAGGAAGAGAGGCAATAGAAAGTACACTTTGAAAACAAATAGAAAAATATTTAGATGCCACTTAATCGCTTGCATCACACTGTATATGTTCTGTCATTCAGTGGCGACAAGGCAGGATTCTAAAGAAACGTTCTCAATACCACTAAGAAATGTTTAGTTTGCTGCAAAGCAGCAAATATGTTTTGTAATTTTGGATATGTGAATTTTTACATTAAGAAATTATTTGTATCTATGAAATTTAAACAAACTAAAGCTGTTATAGAACTTGATGTTTGCTGACTTCTGAATGCTTTGCTTCTACTAGTTTTTATTATGTAAAATTCAAGCTGCAGATTAATTTCTAAAAGCTTAATATTTTCTCCTTTTTGAAGGGCAAGGAGAGAGTTCAAAAACCTTTGAGTACATGAGAGCAAATCCTTTATTTTGAAAAGTTTCCTACCTGGTTGGCATGATAGTTTTGAAGCATTTGAAGGGCTGTACAATGCTATATGAGCACATTTAGGCACCCAGAAGAAAAATATGCATATACTTCTGACTGTAGAATGCAAGGTTTCTTTTTCTGTTCCCTCCAGTGAGACTGATCAGCATTTTTATTTGTCCCACAGGGGTTGTTCAGAACTTTGTCGTATACCCATGGTGGAATACAAACTTGACAGTGAAGGCACCCCATGTGAGTATAAAACCCCTTTCAGAAGGAATACCACTTGGCATCGGGTGCCGACTCCCGCTGGGCAGCCTCTCTCTCGTGCCTCTCCAATCCTAGGAACATCTGACAGACTGCAGTGCCAGCAGCTTCTCCAGCAGGCTCAGCCAGCCATTCCTCGCAGCACTTCATTTGATAGAAAACTGCCGGATGGTGCAAGGTAGTATACTCTCCATTTAATGGCTGTCATTTTCCTAATGTGCCTTACTTTAGATATGTCTGCTTTCTAGAACTTTGATATCCTTATTTTTTAAAGCTTATTATTCTGTTCAGTTTTGAAAGTAATTTTAATTCTGAGGTTGCGTTAAAGAGCATTCAGTGAGCCCAATTACCTCTACTTGAAACAAGTGACTTCTGTTGTTTGTGATGAAAGTGGACTGTACTGAGGATCCTACGACTAACCTTTCCCTTTAGTCCCAAATCAATAAAGTGGGAAACTGCCTCGTGACTTTTTGATCTAAACAATGTCCTGTCCCCCACCTTTTGGGATCCAATTTAAACAAATAATGAGCATAAATAAAATGAACTCATCCCTTTAAAAATGAATTACTTAATCTCATTACCAAGCTATTGGCATAGTTTCAAAGGGTTCTGTTACTCATTACCAGTCCTTATGCTTTGCTTTGCTTTTAATTAAACAAAGCAGAGCTTGCGATTTGAGTATGTAACATCTCTTAAATGATGGGATAGTATCCTTAAATGTTAGCTCTGTTCTAATTTAATCATAATTCTTCATAAGATAAAAATTTATTTTTAAAGTTAAAAATTTGTAAATACATTTGACCTTTGAATTATTTAGGAAAACTATATGTCTTGAGCAGAACTCTCTGTCCTTTATTGTTTGCAATTATTTCTCCTTATGCCCTTTTTTCATGGGGTGATATAGTTCTACTTTCCAAGGAAAAAAATACTTCATGTTGAAAATATCTAATTGATACGAAAATCTAAAATACTAGTCTTAAATAGCTTTAAAAAATTCTGGATGAAATCATGAAATACCGCTATTGCTACACTATCTATCTTATTTAGTAGAAAAGAATTAGTGACTTTTTACGTTGTTTGAAATATATACAGGTAATAGTAGTATATATTTGAAAATATGTCTATATCATGGTCTGGGGAAGGCAGAAGCTATGACCATTTGATCATTTGTATTGTCCTTCTCCCCTACCCCACTCATCACCCCCTGAAAAAAGGAGAGGTGCATTTCTGTAAGCATGTATGTACCATTATAAGACACTAAGGTTTTCCTAACGTCTTGTTACTGAAATTCTCAGTAACATCTAGCATAAGGAGACAATGATCAAATGTCTAGAAATACTGCAGGATTTATGGAGCTTTATTAAGCATACTGTATGCCTATACAGAGAAAAAATGAAAGCTTTCTAACATACTACTCATTTCCAATAAACTTCACAAACCTAAGTTGCACTTTTCCTAATACTCAGTGAAGCATGTGAAAAAATGCTAAGACAGAGGCTGTAGGAGACAGTCATGAAGAAATTCCTGCATCACTTAAACAAAAAAAGTGCAATGCAGAACTGCTATTATGGGGAAGACATGGTACAGAGTATAAATTAAGAAAAGAGAGAAAAATGTTGAACTGTGACATGTGGGTCTTGAAACATGAAAAGAAAGTTACCTAATTGGCAAGGTCTTTCCACATGGGAAGAGGCATAGTTGATGGCTTGGCAGAGAGATGGGCTTAAAACAAAAGAGTTTGAAGTACGGTTGATTAGTGCTTATAAGTAGTCTTGCAAGGGTGAAAATGTATACTCTGGCTAGGAAAATGATGAAGAGATTTTAGAGGGTCATATTCCTGATGTTGATATCAATTTAGACAAATTGAAGAGTGCAGGCAGGGAGAAGCAGGTTGATAAAACAAGGAAGCTATAGCAACTGATCTGAAAATGAGCTACCATTGGAGTCAGTGATAAAATAGTTGTTTTTAGAGATAAAAAAATGGAAGAAGCAACAGAAATGTGGGCTAGATATAGTAAAAGACTTAAGCGCAACAGTTCAACTACTGTGACATGTAACAGTTAGGTGCCCAGGCCCTGGAGTGAAATTAAACACTGGCAGCTGAACACCTATGCTCCTAGTAAAGTTACTGAAAAGTTTTGTTTGTTGTTGAAAAAAAGGAGTTTCCCCTAATTAGTCACTAAGAAATACAAGGATATCCTTGAGCTCTACTCCTGTTTTTACAAAATGCGTAATTCTGTGACAGCTGCTCATAGCAAGTGCCTAAGAGTGAAGCTTCAGTCAGACTCACTCTTCTGTTTTTTCGCACCAAGAAGTCTCCGTGTACTTTAGTCCTTGAGTCACACTTGTAGGCGGGTGCGTCCTTTCACCTGGAGTCTGGAATCCATTCCTGAGAGCAGGCAGTTGCAACTCTTCTCTAAAGGAACTGTGTGAGGCATTCACTGGCTGGATTTCTGTGGTTCTCCTTTTGTAGCCACCTTTTGTTTAGTAGGCTAACGGCTAGACACTTGTCCAGCAAATGGGAGGCTTGAAATCTAGACATTCTTCAGCCTGGGATAGTACAAACCAATGTCCTGGTTTTGAGGACAGAGTCCTAAATATCAGTCTGGAGGCTGGAAACATGCAGGATCATAACTTAGCCATTCGTTAATGCTGGTCCACTTAAGCTGTGCAAGAAATGCAAAGTTCTTGGTGGTAAGAAGCAACAACTGAATTCAGCTGTAGCCTATAGACTATATTTCACTTGATTGAGAGAGGCTCAGTCCTGTCAATACTTATCAGAGACACACATGCTGAAAAATTAGGCACTACACTATCTACACGTTGTGTATGTGTTTGGCTGTTAGACAAAATATAATAGCAAATGTCTTTAAAATTTTCAAGCTGAACAGTAAAGTTGCTGATTGAATGTCATGTCCTTGGGAAAGTGTTGTGCATAAATCCAAAACTACCTCTTTTCACCTCTTCCCTGAGTACATACATTCATTTCAACATATAGCCTTTAAAAAAATGAACAAACAAAAAAAACCCCAGGGAATTCAAGGTAGTGTCACTGAGGGAAATTGTATTGTAGTTATGGACTGATATGCACAGAAGTGAAGGATAATAGAGTGATCAAAACCAAATTTGAGCATTGCATTTCAACTGTCTGGAAATCCACGAAGAGTAATTTGAGACATTGTTAAGACATGAGGCTCAAAAGTTTGAATAGTAAGTACGAAATAATACTATTCATGAAAATGTTTTCTTATTGCTCTTCTATGTCAAAGAATTAACAAAATAAAAAAGTATTGGTATTACCTCTTCTAAATTACTATATTGAAAATTGGAATACATGCAAAGCGACAAACAATCATTTGTGATCCGTCACGAGAGCTTCCCACACGTAAATTTAGAGACCTAGTCCAGCTGCTCTGACTCCTGAGTAATCCCACTTGTTCAGAAGTAAAGCTAGATGTAAGGAAAATAGGATTTGGCACTTAGTCTTTCTCTTTTTGTGCCTTTTTTTTATATTCAGTTGGAAATATTTTATTAGTGATGAAATAAATAATATACTTTAAAAACACTAGTTTAAGTTCTGTGAAACTCAGATAAAATTGTAAATTCCCAAAATTAATATAACTAAGTGTTTATACTGCATCTGCATTATTTGTAAAAATGAATGTATTTTATAAAAGAAGCACAATCCAGTTCAAATCTGAAACCCCACAAATACCTCGGTGCACTGTTAATGACTCTAGTCAACATTACAGAAGTTCTCCGAGCAACCAGTCCTCCTCCAGTGACCCAGGACCCAGCGGGACCAGCCAGTGGAGACAGCAAGTGGGATATGATGGGTATTGATTTTTTTTAATTTTTTTTTTTTTTAAATCTTGCTCTAGCTCCCATGCATCTTCTTTCTGAAGCAAAATTTATGTGGATGTTCTGTGTCATAGATTTATTTGCAAAATCTGTTACTGTATTTTAAGATATACAGGTTTACTGATCTTTAATGTAACATGTATGCCAATACAATTTTAAAGGCATACTGCTTTAACTGTTTAGGACCAAATTGTTATTTCACAATTCAGGCAAATAACAAACAGTTCTTAGGTTTGCTTTCCCACAAACAGGCCAGAAAACAGCTAGTAACTCAGAATTGGAATAAAATAATAATTTATCCTCCTTTTGCTTCAGTGGAAGGGCATTTGATTAAAAAATTATCTTTATGGTCTTCAAAGGTTTTGTTTCCTACTGTGCTTTTTCCAGTGGCATCCATTCCCTAGCATCTCTCCTCAAAAAAGTAGCACTCTTTTAGAAGTCTCTTCTCCCTAAAGGGCTGTTGCAGTATATAGATAGTTCTTTCCCATCCCTGTTAATGCCTTGGTGCTGAAGTTTCAGAAGTTAGCTATCTGTGTATAAAAGACCACCCCAATACACTGTCCATGTTATAAGAATTTTATGTGAGACATCTGTTCTAAATTACTTTAAATTTATCACTTTGTTGTATAAATATAGCTGCCGAAAACACTCCTGTTATAAAATGTTGAGCTATGGCAGTATCTACACAGCATAATATAAAAACATTCCAGACTTGCCACTTGGCTTTCAGAAGCTACTTTTCAGAAAAAATGTGAATATTGAAAACATCAGCTTGACTCCTTGTCTGTAAGCTTACTATTGCTTTGGCATGACGGTTTGTGGATAAGATATCCCATGTAGCAGATATATGTGCAATATTTTGGAGACTCCTCAAGGAATTTCAGAACACTCACTGAAATCTCTGGCAGCTAAATAGATGCTAATAATTCAAATAAAACTATAGCAATTTTTTTGACAGTAAACACATGAAAATGCATCTTGTGTCATTTTTCCAGCACGGTTATTTCTAATAGCAACCTTCGTTTTAGTGTGTTGCTTTGTGAAATAATTTAACTTTTGCAATACCATACAAAGCAATGGATCGGTACTAGCTTATGTGTTCCGAGTGTGAAAACCTTCAAAACTACAGTTACTTTCTGTGGGGCTTAGTTCATAAAGCAGTTAAGCATACATTACCATCGTTCTCCATTGCAAAAACTTTTGGATATATAGCCCCAATAATGCATTTCTTCTTAAACTTCGGTATCTTCTTGGCCTGTTCACACTTAAGATATAACAGTGTGCTGTTGAAAAAATTGTGTGTAAATATTTCCATGCAGTGTTTGGAAATGTTACTATACTTGCTTGGTGGGGGGGATGATGACTGTTTAAACAAATCACTTACAAAATATTTGCTTTGAAGAGTAAAAAGTGTTGTTGTTCATCATGTAACTAGTTTTCTAGGAAAAAAACCCAAACAGCTTAATATTCTGCTTATGTTAAAAGGTGCCAGTCCCCTTTACTCCATGAACACCACCAAGGTTCAAGCTCACTGGAGTGTGAAGGAGGCAGAGAACGAGAGGAAACTTTGGAAGGAACAAGACATTCTGGTAATAAAAACCACTGTGTCTTAAAAATAAATGTTCTTTGCAATGCAGTGCCTGTTGAAGTGCAGCCACCTTCTGATGCGGAGGTTTGATACACAAAGAGCATGTAATATGACGGTGAAAGCAGGGACTGTTACAGTCTGACAGAAGATGGTATGGGATATTTAGATAATACTTGGAACAAACTACTACTCCTGAGCTTTGGAAAGCCTCATGAATGATGAAAAGCAGGTTGAACTTCATTTAATTATCATTGAAAAACTAGATTTTAGGAAATTCTGCAAAGATACACGTCTCTGATTCCAAAGAGTGTACAGGTTTGAAACCTGATGCTAAGCCATGTGCCTTTTTTCTTTGTACAGTATACTCATCTTTTTAGCATTCAGAAATTAAAACACAATTATTTATGGCAGAAACCAAGTGGCATGCACCATCGACCAAAGTCCTGAGCTCCTACAAAGACCGGGCTTTACAGAAAGAAGGCAGCGGCAAGGAGTCGCCAAACAAACTTTCACATGTAAGTCTTTTACTTGGATGTCATTCAAAACTCTAAAAAAAAAAAAAAAACCCAAAAACCCCACCCTGGACTTAAAGAAATACATCTTAAAAATACATTTTAGTAATTTATAAGACCACTGTGTGTTCTGGGAGACACAGAGTATGCTCAGCTAGATGTGGGGTGAATTAAGTATGCTTAATCTGTGTTTATAAACTAAGAACTCCAAGAGGGCTTGTGTCTGGGGCATTGAGGAGATAAAACTAGTGTGGTCTACACTTGGCTGTGTATTTACAACTTCATTTATACTGGCTTGCTTAATCTGTGAAGTATTTAATATCCTTTAAAAAAAAAAAAAATTAGATTCACCATACCACTTGTCATGTTGTGTGAAATACCCATGCAGTATTATTATCAATAAGCACTACAAAAATGTAGATTGTGTGTTGGGAATGCTGAGCAGATTTCTAGTCTACCTAGTTTAGTGGCTTGTATTCAGTAATGGCAAAATCCTCAATGGCTTAGTGATGGAAAGTACACTAATGATAGGCATGGTCTTTTTCTGGGGTTTTTTTTGTGTGTGTGTGTGTGTTTGTTACATGGAAAAACGTGCTATATGTAGTAGGAATCTGTACACTGTTTGTAGACTTGCATTGGTAAGAACATGAGGCCAGTTTCTGATCTTACGTACATTGATACCTTATGAGAATCTAGCTTGACACTTCTCGAAAAAAGTACTGTCATAAACAGAATCATGCTGTAGAATTACACACATAGAGTCAAAAATACTTACTTTTACCTTAAGCAGAAGTTGGCAGGAAGCTAGAATCAGTATTTGTAACAATCAGTATTAAACAGAGCACCAATACCAAAGTTAAATTATGAGTTTGCTTAACTTCTTCAATTAGGGTTTTATGCTAATAGCAGCTCTCAGGCTTTTAGGATGATGGGGATCTGAACAGAGAATTTCATAATGGGCTTATGTTTGTATTTGCCTGTGTATGCATATGTGTAGTGCAGGTGCAAAAGAACTATATTGTACAAAGTAAGAACCAGCATTATTATAAAGATAATACTAATAAAATGAGGCTATTTTGTTGTTAGATGTTGTAAAACAGAAAAAAATGGTCATCACCTTGTGCAGGACCTTTTAATGTTCTCTTGTGCATCCCTTTTTTGTTCAGCTCAATTTGCCATATGACTCTTTGCCAGCCAGTGAAATTCACACTGAGCGCTACAGCAAATGTCCAAGAACTCTGTAAAATATTTAACCATTAGAAAAAAAAATCTGTTCTGTCTTTTTATCAGTTTTAACTTGGGGGAAGGAGAGTGGGAGGAATTTCACTGGCTGTCTTCAAGTTNTTTTAAATCTTGCTCCATGACACAGTCTTTAACAACGTGTAACAATTAGGGCCATGCTGAGCTTTCATACAATAATTTCTCTTGGCACAAGGAAATGCATAAAATGATCCTAAGCTATGGCCATAGTGAACTTTGAGGAGTTCAAGATGTCTGTATTAATAGCTGTTGTCCAGATTCTCTGCTGCTTGCAGGGTCAGGAAGGTGCTTAAGCATGTGTGTTCAGCAACATACAGGAAATTTTTGGGAAGGTTCATACATGCAANTTTGCCCCCCCCCCCCCCCCCTTTGTTTCTTTCCACTTTGGCTCCGTTTTACATTTACAGTAAAAAGTGACATGGCTTTTCTCCAGACACCTTTCTCCAAGTCCCTCTCCTTGGAAAAACTGCTCATTGTATTTGTATCAATTGTTCCATTGTTTTTAAGGTGACAGCCATCTTGTAAAGGTTAGAATGAATGCAAATGTAACCCCTCCTTTTTTTCTGAAATAATTTTCTCAAATTTTGAGGCCTGTTAATTTCCATATGGAATAGAAGTATCATTTCTTGAAAGGCTGCCTTGTCTAACTGCTTTAATGCGTGAGCAACAGCTATGTTTATATGCATCTGCTAGGAGGGGGATCTCGTAAAAAAGTTAGTCGTCCTTCCCGCTTACATTCTACCTAATAGAAGTCCATCTGCCCTTATTCTGGCTACTCTGTCACATAGATAAGTTAATCCAACTCTCTAAAATGTCTTTTAAAAAAACCAAAACAACAAACCCCCCCAACTTTATTGACACAAATGCCTGAGATAATTATTCCGCTTCAATAGCCATGCTTAGCTTAGGGCTCTGTGACTTAAGTTACTTTCATCTGGTACACATACATCGCAATTGGCTTCAATTTAACTAGCCACACATCCAGTTGGATTTGATCCAATAAGTTGCATATTTCACCCACAATGAGAAAAAGCCAAGGGTAATTCAGTCTTCGGTGTTTTTCAGATTTGCAGAACTTGTTTAAACAAATAATTACCAATGCCTCTAGCTTTAACAAATGCTTATTTTAACTGATCAGAAATGCAATTTTACGGATGTTAAGTGGGTCCTATAATCAGAAAATTCAAGTGTGATCTTAAGATTTGCCATAGAAGATGGAACTAGTGCCTTTTTATTTGCAGTGACATCAACCTTTAATGTGTCTAGCCAGTTGTGCAATTCATTTCATAGAAACTGGTCGTATAACTAGCTCTTTTCATACTTTGCAATTATATTATAGCATACTGTAAAAAATAATAAAATGGTCTTTGCCACAAATTCAGTAATTTATATGAAAATAAATATTTTACTATTTAACTTGAGGGAGGGTTTTTCTGGTTTTTTTTCGTGTTGTTAAGATTGGAGACAAAAGCTGTTCAAGCCACTCAAGCAGCAACACCCTATCCAGTAATACGTCCAGCAACAGTGATGAGAAACACTTTGGTTCTGGAGATCTGATGGATCCTGAGCTGCTTGGATTAACATATATAAAGGGGGCCTCTACTGACAGTGGAATTGATACAGCTCCCTGCATGCCTGCTCCTCTTCTGGCCCCTTTGCACCTTGCTGGCAGCAGGTCCGGAGTACATTGTCGTACTGAGCAGTGGACCGAGTCTTCCGAAACTCCTGGGCCAGATGATGATCCAGCTAAAATCTATGCTGTTCATAGCTATGCCTCTGCTATTTCTAGCAGTCATACAGCTGAAGGCAGTATGGGAGACCTAAGTGAAATCTCCTCTCATTCCAGGTATGTGTTTCTTACAAATTAGGGATTATGGATTATAGATTAACATACAGAAAACTCTCTTTCTTTGTTGTTAACGCTGTTTACCTTTCTTTGAAAGTGCACTTAACTGATTTTGATTTTTTTTGTTGTACTTAAATGTCTACATGAGCAATTTTCAGGCAATTTTTGATGAATCTGCCTAAAAAGCATAGCTAGCCCTACTCCCAGGTCTGATGGAGATTTTATATGTGACCTTGTGCACATTGCTTAGGTTTTTAAAGTTGGGAAACATCCCTGAGTAAAAGTGAAGTTTGCACCTAGAACTTATTTCACATACTTTTTTTTTAGTACAGTGCAACAAATTACCTGGTAGTTAATGCTGAGGGAAATCAGAGAAATTGCAGTGGACAATTTTTTACATATAGTGATGGACAATTTTTACATATAGTGAAACTGCATTACATACCATCCCCCTTAATTTACATTATTGTGATGTATGCTTTACAATTTTGTTTGTTGAACTGGATTTCTGATTGATTTTCAGCTCTTTTTGTTACCAATGGAATGTGTGCATGGTACATCTGCTGTAAAGCAAACTTTGAAAGGACGCTTTTACAGCTGGTTGCCTTTATCTCCCAGTTCCCATTTTATGGTGACTTTGAAGTTGAAGCTTTGGTCTATGTGTTAAGGTTTTTACTCTGTAAAGGATGGAAAGGAATTGTTTGTTTTTCTTTCCCTCTGATTTTTCTGTTTTCAATGTCAGTCAGTACAGGAAAATAACCAAATAATATCCCGTATCCTCATTTCTTTACATGCTTGACATGAGTGAATTAGTCTTGTATACTTACTCTGACTTCTAGATTTTTTTTTTTTTTACAAGTTATAGGAGATAATATAGACTATTGGATAGACTATTGTGAAAACCAGGTAAATGCTTTCACATTAAGCTTTCACTACCCATGTGAAAATGTAGAAGCTCCAGATTTACTTTTCTTTGTGTGTGTTGAGATTTAATTTTATATATTGGGACTTCTAAAGTGTTAGAAATAAGCTCTGTGCTTCTAGGGCTTCATCATTATGAGCTGAAATAGGTTTCTAATGGCTAGAATATGTATTCTCAGCACTTGTGTGGCAGCTTTCATATTTAAAGTGCCAGGCAGCCATTAAGTAATATGCTGCTCACTTCTATGGAATAAACATTTTATAAATTAATTAAAAATTAAAAAAATAAAAACATATAGATTTTAAGTGGTTTACCCAGGCATTTCCAAAGTAGTAATTGTTGTTGAGATGACAACTGACATTAGGATTGCCCAATTCCACTTTGGCAATAGCAATGTTTTCAAACTATCACCTTCTAATTTGTGTGCCAAATCCTTTCGCTATAGAAAAATGTCAGACTTACTTTATGTGACCCAAGTGTTTTATTTAAACTTTGCTTAAATGTCCTTCAAATTATGTTTGAGTGATAAATAATTTTGCAGTTGGGTTTAAAAGCTGGCATCACCTACACAGCACCCACAGGCATACATTAAAAAATATCTCATTTTATAGCTGTGATGCTGCAACACTGACATGTTCAAATCGACATAGGAAAATTGAGTTAACATATAAGTGTGTGAGATCTGCTGCTGAATCCTATATATATTTTCCAACTGGTCAGACACTGAGTTTGTATTTCTTCATAATGTATAACAATTAAATTCTAACACTATTGAGGCATTAATTCACAATTATTTTATGAATGCTCAATAGTAAACTTGTTCTGCGGTAGCTAAACAGTGTAAAACTCCAAGAAACAAGCCCACAGACTGGTGGAAAGTCTTTGATCTTTAAATACAACATTTCTTTATTAAAATTGTATTCTGTTTACTGAATAGATAAAGCGCAATGCATAAGAAAGATGTTGGTTGGTTGAAAGATACTGGCCTGATTCTCTAACATCATCAGATAAATAACCCCCTGAAAAAACTTAATACTATAGTGTCCAAGTAAGATTTACAGGATTAAACCTGCTGTGTGAAACAGTATCTCAAACTACAAGACTGACTTGAGTTATGCACAATGTTATGTCTCACAGCTCTGTTACTAATGGTTTTATCTCTCCTATTTTATAGTAATTATACACATGAATTATCAAATACCTTCATGTTATGTAGCTGAAACAACTTAGCTTCATTGCCTTTAGTATTCCTTTGTTTCTGACATAGACCATCTTTTGGATCCTAAAAATGTGTACTGCTTGTTCCAACCATTGCTTTGAACTCATTATCTAAAACCAGCCTTTTATAGGCATTTTATTTCTTTACTTCAAAAAATATTCCCGTATTTAAAACCTACAGAATGAGGTTGGATGCCCAATTTTTCTTAAATTTAGTTGCAAATAGAAGTCTAAAATCCTCTGTATCATGTCCTTGCTGTCGATCTGATATGTATTTTACACTGAGCTTCAATGTTTCCTTCATCTTTAGATTTCTATTTTTCATAGCTGAATTATTTTCTTCACCACAGTTTTACATCATTTCTTTGCATATTTGCAAGGATAGCAAGCAAAAAAAGCAAAAAAAGGTTTTAACATCACCTGCATTATTTTCTTCCCTCAAAACCTCATAATCTTGTTTCTACTTTTGGGGAGGAAGAGGGAGGAGAGGAGAGAAAATAAATTGGTTTTAAGATTAAATGCACGTACTAACTGTGATCAAAATTATTAATCCATTGCCTTAATGATTCAACTTCCGTCCACGGTAGGCATTTTAATTTGATCTAATGACATCTATGCATGTGCATTGCTTTTGTTTGACTCTGCGTGGACAGCAAAGTAGCCATGTCTGTTACACTTTCAGGAACAGCTTCCGGTCCTCTGTGAATTAATCTAATGCTCTTGGGATTAGATAGCACTGTGTTTGGTATCATAAACCAACAATGAGAGTTAGGAGCTGCTGCTTCAGGTTCCAGCCTCTGATTTTAGGCAAGGCACTTGGTTTATGAATGCTTCAGTTACTTCACCTGCAAGATGAAAAGAAGAAATTTATTCTTCAAAGAAGTGTTTGCTTTAGTTCATTTTAAATCATTTTGAGAGTCTTCAGTAAAAGGTTTCATTAGTCCCTACTAGTGCTATTATTCATAATAAAAGAGGCTATTAAAATTATCCAGAGGACTGTTTTTGTTGAACTGAAATTTACTTCTGTTAATATTAAATTCTCAATGGTACTGAATGAAAGAAACAGTTTAAACTGGCGTGAACTGGCAAAATCAACATGAAGTGGAAAGGCAAAGAAGTTTTATAATTAGAGAGATATTTGGTGTAATCCCCTATGTAGTTCTTGATGTAAGTGGAATTATACCGTTAATAATGTGTGTGTACATATTTACTTAAAATTGCACACACAAATTCTATATATATGTCTTGAACTTAGTCTTTTAATTTTAATTCATATCAGTTTGCATTTGGCATTTCAGCAAGTTGAATTATACATTACTTGTTTTAGAAACTCATCACAATTCTGTTCTCAAAGAGCTTTAATGTATACTTTGCTGGTATGTAGAAAATTACTGTAGCAATATTGCTACCTTGATTTTAACCTTGAGAAAAACTTAACATTAAGAATTATAGCTGCATACCAGACAAAGTGTTTCTGATTTGTTGTTGTATAGCAGATTTCACTTTTGCTTTTGTGTGTTTTCGTTACTTTTTCAGTGGGTCACATCATTCAGGAAGCCCATCAACACATTGCTCTAAAAAGAGTGGCTCCCTAGATACCTCCAAAGTCTATATAGTGTCGCAGAATAGTAGTCAACAGATTTCTGGGTCAGTTTCAAAACCGTACCACAGACAAGGAGCAGTGAGTAAATATGTCATTGGATGGAAAAAATCAGAAGGAAGTCCTACACCTGAAGAATCTGAAGTTTCTGAATGCCATGAGTAAGAACTGTGTTTAACTTTCTTGGGGGAAGAAGGGTAATGAAAATAAACTCTAAAATGGGATAGAAAGATTAAAAATTACAAATTCCATTTTGCTTTTGAATGTTTGGGGGTTTTTTTGGTACCTTTATGTATCGGAGGTAATCCAAAAAAGGAAAAAAGGACAGTAACTGCAGGATACTGTTTTCTCCTCTGTTCTGTCCAGCAGCACCTTTTTCCCATGTGTCAAATAAAGCAAGCTGACAAATTTCTGAAAGTGTGTGTAGGCAAAAACATATGGCTATGTCAGACATTCTGAATTTCCATTATGAATCCCTAGGAACAAATTGGGAAGGTATAATTTTATTAAGGTCTTAAAGACCTTTTCTAGAAATCTCCATGAAATTTAGTTAGTTGGAAAAAGCTTACTTCCTGATGTTTCTGTATTAAACCTTAGTACCTTGTTGCCTGTTACATCGGCTAATACATTACAGATGAGAGAGATGACCATAAACTTATCAGTTTATGATCTATGGTAGATAATTTAAAAAAACTAGTGCCAGTTGGCGGTATTTTAGTGGTTCTTTTTGGTATCTTTTTCTGACTTTGTTTTTAATGAACAGGTACGAGCTGGTGGTTAGGACCCTACAAGAAAAAGACTAAGTGTGGATATATCTGACCCTCTCTTCATGAGACTCTACAAAATGTGCAGGCTTCAATAAAACTACATATTTTTCTAGCAAGTGACATTAGACAAAAATATTCAGAGCAGTTCTAACGAACAGCTATATCTACAGCTTAATGCAGGAATAGCACATGAGAAATGTGTTGTCCTTAGGTGGAAGAAAAAGGCTTGCACTCAAAGGAAAAGATGCAGTATCTCAAATATAGATAGAGATGATACTTTCCCAGTGCTGCAGCAGTAATAAGTAATGTTTGAATCTGCTGTTTAAAACTAACCTTTAAATTCCTGTTATCTTCAAAGTCATCTTCTCAGATAACCACCTTGCTTTCTTTTTGTGCATAAGCTATTCAGTTCTATCTCTCAATAAATCGTGGTCAGCCCTATATATCTCAATAAATTGACAAGATGACATGCAGTATCTGATTTTCAAATATTTAGTATGGGATTACTCCTTGTTTAATGGGAATGGGTTATTTGCATCTAATATCTCATATTGCATATATGTGCATATTTATGGCAAGATTCATATTTTAAAAATATAAGCTAGAACATATGTGCTATGAAATATGAGCATGAAGTTAAGCTCTTAAATTCCTGGTTTTCAAAAGTAGATGTTACTACCTTCCTGTCCTGGTTATA
>WAAD01026363.1:20507-31915 GCA_013389945.1 Fregata magnificens | reverse complement strand
TTTTTTTTTTTTTTTTTTTGTAGAACAAACCTTCTGTAAACTAATTCCAGAGTCAAAAGTTATGAATTCCTAGCATTCATTTTGCTTATGACGTAATTATGACTTACTTTTTCAAAACGTTTTATTACCTGTAACTGGAATCCATGTTTATTAGAGTGCAGTTTCCATTTAAATATTTATATGAAGTAGCTAGATTGATAATATTTATAAATTACAAGTACTAACTGAAACTTGTGTATGTTGCCTACTTCTGAAGTGTGGTTGCTTCATTGAGGTAAATGAGTACTCTGTCTCTGAAAATTGTTGGGTTCTTATATAAATTAATGAATTTGTGTTCTGTGCTCTTCTGAAAATGTGTCCAACTTCCCATTGCTTATCTCAAACTTGTTTGTGTGTGCTGTGTCTTGCCATGACTTTTCCTTTCAAGTTTCTAGTAAACAAAACTTTTGAGATAAAACTTGGGTAAAAGCATTCAAAGAATTTTCAGAACTCATATTTTATGCATTTAGTATCACAACTTGCGAAACATTTCTTCTCCAGTGCATCAGATGCATACAAGACCACCTCTCCTGTCCACATTTGGGAGAAAAAAAGCGTACAACACTTTGTAAAAATAGCTAGAATTTGAAGATGAATAACAGTTTGTATTGATGCTAATTCTTCTTCCTGATTAGTTCATAGTTTGAAACTGAATCATTTAATCCTTGGTTTACAGGAAGAATGTTGGTTTCACTTGCTGCCTCCTCTTTTTATCTTAAGCTGATAATCAAAACCAAATAATCATCTCTTGATATAAAATTATTGTATTGCCATAGAAAAATTGCTTTTAATTGATGTAGTAATAAACAAACACTTTAATCCATGTAGCCTATCATAACAGGCATACAGCAATACAACTCCGTGTTACTATAGGGAATAAGATTCAAAAGACTCCGAGTTTAGGCTCAGCCCGGCAAATACATGCATGCAAGAGTTCACGGTTTTGAGGTCTCTCTTATTTATGGCTTGACGTTGATGGGAGTGCTGAAGTAGATGATGTGCTCAGTAGCACAAAAGTCAGTTCAGATGTACCGCTTAGTGAATCCCTTCACTTGATTCATTAGGAACTCTCAAGGCTTACTTTGAAACAATATGCCCTTAAAGGGTGGCTTGAAAACCTTTTTATGTTTAGGTAATATAAGCATAAGGGGGCCTAAGAACTGAACAGAGACTGAATAAAAAAATAATTTAAAGTTTCGCTTTGGTTTCATGAAGAATTTGATCCATCGGTGACCTGGGTTGCAGAATTATTCTTTACTACATCCTTGGTGATACAAAGGAGGTGTGGATCAAAGCAAAAAGGGCTGTGGTGCAAGAATCTCTTACGCATGTGCACACACGCACACAGATGTACGTGGTTTATGTGGGAACTTACTACTTACAAAAAATGTATGCTGTAGGGTAGTTACAGGTGTTGGGAAATATATTTGCAATATTCAAAGTCAAGATGCTGTTGAAAGTTTGATTTATATTAATGGGGATCGCTGATCTTTTTTGAAGAAGTAGTAGTAGATTTTAGTGATTCAACTACACTGAAGATTGAATGATTTAAATTGCCATGAGGTGAAATGCGGTCAAAACAAAAATATCTTAATCAGCATTATTTTACAGTGATCACTTAATCAGGAAGAAAGTGAAGATGATTGTAGTTGAGAAATAGAGTGCCGGATCTGGTGCACGGTTAGGTACTTAAGCATTATATGGTCTTTATTTTCAAGTGGGCCAAATCAAGCTTATTATAGGCAATTTGCATTCTAATAGCGCAGAACTTTCAAATGATTATTTTTTAATTTTAATTCTATTAGTTTTAAGGTAACTCTGAAAGAGCACTGAAGTTCTAAGATCTTCGAAGATCTTTAAGGAGTGCTGTTAGTTTAGTAAAGGAATATTGTTATAGTCTTCCTAAAATGTAGTGAAACCAAGAAGAGTTCTTGAAACATGACTTAACATCACATTTTTTAGAATTACTGTCTTTTTATCATTTTGTCAATGCAAAAAAAACCCAGGCAGTAAAGAACATGTTCAGTTGCATTGCCCAGCTCGAATACAAGGAG
Organism: Fregata magnificens; assembly: GCA_013389945.1. Lineage (NCBI taxonomy): Eukaryota > Metazoa > Chordata > Aves > Suliformes > Fregatidae > Fregata > Fregata magnificens. The sequence continues at coordinate 29,822 of WAAD01026363.1, read as the reverse complement.
CAAGCAAATGAGTAGTTTACAGTTCTTACAGCAGAAATAATATAGGGTCATGGCATTAAAATGGTATGGGGTGTCTGTGGAGTGGAAACTTAAGCTGTGGAGGTGGAGAAATTTCTGTGGCCATAGGAAGCGTGTTTTGTTCTTTTGTGACTGGGAACTTGAAATTTGAGTAAAAAGCGGTGGTAGGGACTGTAGTAGTGTATCTTTGTTTTTCATGGCACTTATAATGGCTTAACACTCAGAAGTAGCATTTTCCTGTGATGTGTTAATGAAGTGCAATACGGTCTATTTTCTTATTTTTACCAATTTCAGAGTAACCCATAGGATATATCAGACAGTGTAAAACTAATGCAAGCAGTGGTCAAAAGTCACTTTTTATTTGGATCACAAATGTTCTTTTAAAAATATATCTAATGACATGAGTGGTTACTTTTAAAGAAAAGTAAAAATATGACTGGAAAACCTCTATTATTTTAACCTCGGCAAAATTCCTTCTTACAATATTAAGTTCTTGCTATAGTTTTTGATGTTTCCATTTGACATACGTTATATCAAAGAAACTCTTGCTTTTATGAATTTTGAACTTTATTTTAATGTTTGAACTTCAATTTAATGTCAGGTATAGATCATGAATGCAGGATTTCGTATAACATCTTCACGTCAAACGTGTTGTCCACAAAGGCAGAATTAGGAGTGTAATTGTGTGCATTTGTACAATATTCACTACCCAAAGTTCTCTAGTCCTGACTTGGACTTTTGGGGTCTGTTGCAATGCAAATATAAACAATAGTTTCAGTGAAACCTGCTGTATATGAAGTGCTTATGAGCAGATTTATGCCATGCTTTTAAAGAGGAAACAAAGTATGTTGTTACATGATATGTCAGTTCATTTGGTGGGCGCTTGCCTGCGACATCCTGCAGACGAATTTGCCTGCTGTTAGAGCTCAGCTGCATTCTGCTCTGAGGCCCTTGCGGCTTGCTGGGAAGCGTCTGCAATGATTTGCAGTGAATTTGGGGGTAGAAGCACCATGATGGAGGAGTGAGAGACAGGACTCGAATGATTCATGTGCTGCGTGAGACTCGACAGGTGTGCGTTTCAACAAGTTTTGAGTGTAAGGATGGGCTAAGAATACATGGCTACACAAACGAGTCATTTTAGAGGAGGAGAGTTTGTGGAGAGTCTGCTCACCCCCCTTCTCACAAGGTTTAGAGCATATCCTTTAACTAATAAAAAGAGATTAAAAGTGCTTTCAGTTTTACAGAGCTTTTACAGTATTTTTCCCTCAAAAATGAAAACGAATAATGTGAGTTGCTTACGTAAGATGTAATGAAACCCTCAGTATCAGCAAAAAATCAAATATCTGACCTCAGTATATTTGCTTTATATAGATGACTGTAAAAACAGTTTTTTCTTTTAATTAAAATTCTAAAGTAAAAGGAAGGGAGGCTGATGTTATGTAGCTCAAGTCCTTGTTTGTTAGTTGCACTTTAATGAAAAGTAAAGGCACTAGTGGTGGTAAAAGGAGAAAGGAAATGCATAAGGGAATTTGAGAAAGGATGGTGGCAGGGCATCATCACTGAAACTGGGACTTTGGAAGAGAGACTCCAGCTGGGTAGACCAGCATTTTAAAGGAAAAGTAAGAAATTAGAGAACTAGCAGAACTGAACTTTGCACAGATGGTGGCTTCCGTGATCAGCAGGGCTATGGGATGAGGGCCTGGAGGTAAAGAGAGAGAGACATGAGCAGGCTGACCCGAGAAGCAGGCGAGGTACAGATGTGGAGAAAAGTGAGGAGGCTGTGGGCAGAAACCATCAGGTGTGGTGGCAAAGCTGTGTGGGGACAGGGCAGAGTGATACTGGATGATGAGTCTTGTGGGAGAGGTTAGGACCGAATAGTTGAGGAAAAAAAAGCATTGGGATGAGGAGTCGCAGCAGGGAAGAGGTGAAACTGGATCATGTATTTGTGAGAGGCAAGAGAAGGGAGTGAAAGGCAGGCTGCAATATTAGACAGATGTTTGAGTATCCCTTAAAATCCTTCTTTCTCTAGCTTCAGAATTGGAACAGGCGATTCCTAAAGTGCTGTGGAATACCTGGGAAACTGACCAGGGGGCCTCGTTAGTGCTGATCCACCAAAAAGGTGACAACCTGCAGCACTGGTCCTGTAGTCAGTGAAGATCATGTACTGGATGCCTGTGTTCTGTGGACCAAAGTCGCTAGCTTTCTTCTGGTAAAATACTTCTATATTATTACAGGATGTAGCAGAATTTCAAGAGAGGATTAATTTTTAGTTTTAAATGAGAGGATTATTTGAATTATAAATAAAATATATATCGAACAATTCTTTAATTAAGGATGCAAACCCATAAATGCAGAACAAGGAAATGACAGAATTAATGATGCCTCCACAACTACCTTGAGAGAGTACATATTAAAGGCTTCCGTTGTGGTCACAAAATACCTGTTCTTTAGAGTGAAGAGCTGTTACTTGACACGCAGTCATTCTCCCCGCCCCCGCCTTGAAATTTGCAGTGTGGTTGCACAGTCTTTGTTTATTGCATAATGTTTGATTTTTTTTTTTATATTCATCAACACATAATCTTTCACAAACAGTAAGATAGGATTTTTCAAGACCCTAGTCAGATTAGATGGTGATATCTCTATTTTACATAATAAAAAGTAATGCATTGAGGGACTAAGAATTTTACCTAAAGTATTCATTTTTGATGTCTGGTTTTATTTTGATTTTTCAGAACATTTAGTAATTCTAAACACAGATCTGATGGATTTTATTTACATCTTAAACAACCAGCATTTTTTTTCAGAGTCAAAGACTGGCATATTGAGTTACATGTCAAATATTGAGGACTGCGAAGTTCAAGCTTGACTGTCAGAAGTGTGTTTTTAATTGACTTGTCTCCAGCTCTGTGACAGCATGAGGGATGGAGTCTAAGCAGCGTTCTGCTTTATAAGCATAAGACCACCTTTCTCCTCCTCCTTTGTTAGCCTTTCAGGTTTTTTAAATATCACAAAACTTTTTTCTGTCTGCTCTTGATTTGCTCCCAGAGCATTTCCACCCTCTTTACTAGGTGGAACAGGAGTCCTATAGTAAAGGTTTTACTGACCGTGCTACAAGAATTGCGTCAGAATTCCATTGCGCAGCAGGACAAATTAAAGTTCAGTATGTTGCTAGTATAATAATACTTAAACATAGGGTGGTTCACTGAAATTCTTGTGATGAGAAATAATGGTAATATAAAAAAATAACGGCCATATCTTGATGTGGTATGGAAGTGTTGCCCAGATCTGCAGTGGGTGTTTCATGAATGCAGGGATTATTTTTCATCTGAGTCTGGGGAAGGAAAGAACAGAACTACTCTCATATGTTTGGGAAAGATATTTTATTTCTCTCGCTGATTTTAGAGTTCCTGTTGAAGAATCTTTTGTGGTAGCTGTAGCCAAAGATGGCTGGATGATGTCCACTTGACCTAGATGAGAACAGATTACTTTTTTTTTTCCAGATGAATAGGATCCAGAATATTGTGTCTGTCCATACCGTAGTACAGGAATTTGTGGACATGCTTCTCATTCTTGGAAAATGCCAGATTCTTAACTTGTACTTACAGATGTTGGCACTTAACATATTTTTCCTGATGAACCGTTAAAAATGTTCTGAGAGAGTGAAAACGGAATCTTAACTGTTAAAACTGAGAAGGGGAATTTGTGGCTTGTATTTTTTACACTGCCTTAACTAATGTTCTGTGATTCAGCTGCTATCGCTGTCGACTACAGTGTTTTGCCCCTGGTATCCTCTGGAGAGTTGGCAGAAACTGCAACAAAGCTTTCTTGTGCTGTTTTGCCAATCTTAGGTGGGTGTAGAGGAGAGACTTTTTTTTTCTGTCTCCTCTCAATTAGATTAGGCTTTAAGCAGCTCTGCCCTCCTGATTGTCAATTATTTCTCCTTTGTTTTGAGAAGTACTGTTTATTTTGGGAGGAGTATTCTTTCACACCTGCTTTCTGGAGTTTTTTTGAAACATCCAGTTATGGTCTGTCTTAACTCAAAAATGCTACTTACACATTTCATAATCACAGCTGATAGAAGCCAGTGGAAAGTAAATACTGTGGGCTTGGTCTTAGCCTGTAAAATAAAACCACTTGTTAAATTCCTTCCAGGAATTTAGCAGAAATTTCAAAACTGCAGAATGCTTTTAAAAACAAAGCTATTGGTGTATTATTCTGCCTTTTTTTTTTTAAGTTTTTATTTTTCAAGGACAGCGTTAGGAAGGAAGAATCGGAGAGCCTTCTGGTATTCAGTTCAGTGACAATCTCTTAGGTTATGTGGTTTTTCACCTTTGCATGAGAAAGCTCTGTATGTATTTTCATAATTATTTTTAACTAGTGAAGGAAAGGGGGCTTTGTCTTGAAATGGCAAGCAGCTAGTTTCCCATGGTGGTTGTTTTCTTTTCCAGTCTATTTCCTGCATAATGAACTTCCACCATTGCTGTTGACAATTCTGGTGGATACAGCTTTTAATTTCTATATCTTTGGCTTGACGTGGTATTTTCCATTGAACAATGCAGTGGGCAGAAGGCTGGGTTTGCTGTGTGATACTTGGATCACTAAGGCAGCACGTTTTGTAATTCCTTTAGGAAGTAAGAAATGGGTGTCTTACTGAGACCTGCCAGTCGAGGATGTAGTCTTCCATCTGAGCAGAGTTAGCCACCCTGTTTATCCAAAAAGCAACTATGGCATCAGTGAGGCACCAAGAGGAATTCCTAAACACTGTCCTGTTCTCTTTTGTGTTCTATTTAAATCAGTTGTGGGGACCCATTTTCAACTGCTGCTCCAAGTCTGCAGCAGTTTCTTTAAACAGTCAACACAATCTTTGTCTCACTCGGGTTTAATTTCAACGCATGCCTACACCATCTCTGGTTTGCTGCAGTACTCTGCTGGGAAGGGAAAGGGACAGTAGCAGGTGAGGGAGGGGGAAGGAGCTCACCACTAGCTCCTCCCCCCCAGCCAGCAGGTTAGCTCTGAAAAAATCTGTATTTCAGGGCTAGCCCTGCCCAAGCTCTGCAGACAGAAACTGGGAGCTGGAGGGAGACAGAGCAAGGCAGGAGCATGAGACTAACTTTGCAAATAAAGCATCCAATACTGCTGTTTTATTATTTGATGTTGCTTGGTATCACATGTATAATCACAGTACTAAACTGTATTGGGTTATCAACCATGTCGCTGTCCTCCCTGTGTCAGCTCTGCCGGAGATGGACTTTTATCTGCAGGAGTTTAACAAGTAAACCCCTTGGTATTAAACGTGCTGTAAGTAATGCTAGTAACTGCTTCCGCCTTATAAATATGATGAACAGACTGTTGAAGCTCAATGTCACTACTGCAGAACCCATTGTTTTGCTGCTTTTCTGCTGGCCAGTTGTTGTAATTGTAATAAAATCCTCCCTTTTCAGGGCCAGGGAGCAGAACCGTATGCTCCTCTGTATGCCTGGCTTGGCAGCTGGAGTCCTGCTGACTGTTTTCCAGTGTGCTTAACATGTTACTTCAGGTGAAGTTCTAGTCAAATTTCAACTGGAAAAAATCTAAATTTCAAACACTTGTAGAATTCTCCTTTTACTGATTTTTTTTTAATTGTTTGAATGCATTATAAGTATAAATGGAATGAATTGCTAGAACATAAAATGTGGGGAAAGACCCATAGAAACTTAAAAAACTTGAAGGAATAGTCATGACAGGTTCACATTGTTTGAAAAAACAGCTTAGCTTACTACTTCAGTACATTGATTAGCCCTGAGGGTGAATTGGGAGATTGATTTTCCTTGCCATGTGTAACTGATTGAATTAGTGCAAGAAATCTTGCCAAGAGGGTGGTGGTGCAGTTTTCCCAGGCAGGGTGAGATTGGAAGTATTGGCCAAGTGGGGTGGCTAATGTTTTTGTAGAACAGTTTTTATAGGTAAAGTCTTATCTATCTATATCCTCCATGGTGATCGATAGCAACAACCTCTTCCACAGACACTATGTATGACTTGTAAGCTTGTGGCCATAGAGAATATACTGGCAAATTTGAAAGTTTTATATAATGAACTTTGGTTCCTGCTGAGTTGAAAATGCAGGAGGAGCCAGGGGACATGCTGCCCACACTTACTTTCTGGTTTGGAGGAGGAAGAATTCGATTTGGCACAGCAAACTGCTGGTCCCTAATCTGTATCACACATGGCTAGCAACCTTGAAAAGGAATGTCTGTGTGGAAAAATTCACCTATCCCTCTGTGTATTTCTGTAGGTTGAATGAAGTACCAAAGAAAATGCCCATGTATGTATGTTTTAACAGAGCTGCATTGCAGGGACCCCTTTGAGCACATTGCATTTTGAAAGTTGTTCCCTGACCTTACAATTTGCTGTCTTTGTAACAGCTCATATGACATTGCCAAACTGGTTGCAAAAAGTCTGCCTGTTAACCTCATAGTCTGGAAAGCTGGATGTATGAAGCGGCTGTCTGAGGATATGCCTTCCAAGACCCTTGGCCAGGCCAAGTTTTCTGTACTGAAGATTGCTGTTGCCACAAGAACAGCAGATGTTTGCACAGCAGACAAACAACATTGATGATAAAGCAAATTGACCTTTTTTGGAACAAGCTATTTGGAGCACATTCCTAGGGCAATTTTTTCCCCCCCTTTCTTTTCTTTTCTTGGATTGTATCTTTCTTCATAAAACTGCTTGTCTATACGTTGATATGTCTGTTGCTAGAGGTGATAAAAAAATTAAAGAGAAGGGTTTACAGACTTTTCCACTAACACTGATACTACAAATAATTAAACCTAATCCAAACCTATTTTTGTCGGCTGTATTTTACTGAAGTAGTTATAATGATGTTTATTTTTCCAGGGTCCCTATGGGAACCCTGGAAGATTCCAAAACGTAATAATTAAAGAATGACAGGCCTTCCCTTACAATATAAAGTGAGGAAGAGTTTTGTGGTTTAAACAGCTATGCTGTTGCTTGTTAACAAGATATTTTGCCTTGTACTCTAGCCAGGCCTGTAATGGTCAGAAAATGTTGAAATCGAGAACTACACGTTTGTTTTCAATCAGTTGTTTTTCAAGTTAAAAGGCTTTAATGGCTTGTTTTAATTTGTTCAGTAGTGTTCGTCAGTAGTATTAATATTTGTATTAAATCACTTGGTACGGTACAGCTGAGGCTGTCTCAGTAAGGCAGTACCTTTTGTTGTCACTTATTTTTTCTATTGCAAGACCTTTCTTTCAAGGTGTGAAAGATTAATTGAAAGCTTGGGGAATCTCTGTGAACTTGAGTAATACACTTCTGTTTCAATTACATTTTAAAAGTATTTTAAATGTAATATTAAACCTGTATGTTAATTGTATAATTAATATTTCGAATAAAACTATTATAAATTTAAAGTAAAAATATCACTCAGGTAAAAATCTCAGTGTTGTATGGCTGCATCTTTATTATTCGGACCTAAACCCTAGGGATTTTTTAATCATAAGTTGATGTTCCCATAGTTAAAACAAATGTAACAAATGAATTTTAGAAAAATTGACTAAGTTCAGACTTTGGAACCTCTGAGATTTTTAAAGGATTTCATCCATTTTACCACTAACATTAGTGGAGTTTGTGTTGTACTGTATTGCTGAACAGGAGAAACATTTTTGCTTTGTTGTTTTTCAGATGTGATTTACAGTGCTAATTTAAGGACTAAGATGAAGTTTTGTGGGTTTTTTTAGGTATTAAAAATACAGGTAGCTTGTGTCTTGACTCAGTTCATAAAATTCCTTTGCTGAATAGTAGACAGTAGGCTTTTGGACAAGGATTTTGTGGTGCCTTGAAGAGGTGCATGTTAACATCAAAATTCTAAATTGAATGATGGTTTATCTGTATCAGTATTAGCATTTGGGTTTTTTTTAGCAGAATTAGTTCATAACATTAGAAAGACAAAATACTGAATTCTAGGAGAACCCAAATCAGGTTTCTTACACGTGTCTAGATACAATTTGGTTGTTATGTAGGGTCAGTTGCTTTTGGAGCTTTTGAAAACCAATTCCCATTTCTGTTTAGAAACATTATTCTGAACAAATTGTTCTGCAATGTGATGCCTGTTACAACTCTTTACTGCAAATAAAGCTGTACTAATTCCATCAGCCTCTGTATCTGTAGATAGAAGTGGACATACATGGGTCCCTGTACCATGAAAGCATGAGCTAAAAAGGTTTTTGTTGGCCATGTAAAATGGCTACTGTACAATGCGCTTTTTTGCTTCTTTCTTGATCCAAGTATGTGATGGTCGGTGCCTCGTCTGTTACAAAAATACTGTCCCTGTTTTATAGGTGTGAAACTGTGCGTGAAGTGTTTGAAGTTGCTTGTTTAGGATCATTGAGAAAGACTGCCTTTGAGCCAGAAATTGAACTTAACATTTTCTGAGACCCATTCTAGTCCTGTGTACACTGGGTTATACAACCTTCTTTTATGGGCAACTTTTATGAACCATAGTTACTGAAGCTTCTGTTTTTAGTAATAGATTTAATTTGTGGAAAGTATTAAACATTATTTTAAAACAATTATTTTTAAAATAACTCCTTTTCCTGCTTAATTATTTAAAGTCTTTTTTTTTTTTTTTTCCCTTTTTTACCAAAGGTTATGTTATGTGGTTTTTGAGGTAGAGTTATCAGTAACTTGGATGTTTTGCATGCATGCAGAGAGCATGTATTAATGAACTGGGACTGGTTAGTTGTAGTGCTAAATGGGGCTGAAAGGGGGGAACAGTCCTCTTGATACCATTTCATCGCAAAGAACGCAGGGGTTACCTGGCTGGAATACAATACCTTATTTTGCTTGCTGCTTTCAAAAATACTGTAAAAGAGGGGAAATGGAAGAGGGAAGTGAAGCTTAACTTTATATATGTGGGGTTTTTCCATTGAATGTGTTAATAATGCCTTGAGTACAACTGTTGTCACTTCCAGAAGCCAAGAATTGACTATTAAGTGTCCCCCTATCCTGAAGAAGCGGTCTCCAAAATTATTGCATGGTACATTGTCTGGGCCAATATTGCCCTTCCAGTTATCATTCAGCAGCATTTTAATTTTTCATTGAATACAATATTGGTTTGCTGTTTGGCAGATAAATGAATATTGTCCAAAGTGAACTTCTCATTATATTATACTTTGCTTTTGTAATCAGAGTTAACAACATATAGCACAGATGCAGTGGATGTCTATGAACTCAAAAGACTGTAGAACAATACAGTCAGCTTGACCTTTTTTTTTTTTTTTTTTTTTTTAATTTAAAAAAAAA
>WAAD01026363.1:310-20202 GCA_013389945.1 Fregata magnificens | reverse complement strand
TGGGGTGTTGTTTTTTTGTGGGTTTTTTTTTTTTTTTGTTGGTTTGGGTTTTTTTGGTTTTTTTTGTGGTTTTTTTTTTTTTTTAAATGATTGATATTTTCCTTTGTTTCAGCCAAACCTTTTACATCTAAAGTGAAACAGATGCGACTACATAAAGAAGATTTTGAAATCCTAAAGGTCATTGGCCGAGGAGCCTTTGGGGAGGTATGTATGTGAAGGAGGTGGAAGGAAGGGTTTGGATAATGCTCTTGCAAATCTGCAGCAGTGAGGAGAGACAGTTAATAGCAATATACCAATGTACAGGTTTTTACATTATTTAGGCATAATGGATATTGTAGGCCCACCTACTGTTTGATGCAAGTACTTTTTGATTTATACATTCTTTGACAGCTCTTTTTAAGTCTTTTAGATTTTGAGAGAAGGCAAGTCACATGGATTAAAAGACCATGTTTCAACTGTCTGATGATAAATCATTTGCTTGACTGTAATTCTTTCCAGTCAGCAGGTGGAGGCCAGTGGGTTACTGATGGTATAAAGATCTAGTCATTTCTAATCATCCTAATAACTGAATAGTCTAAAAGTAGTTTTCAACAACTTAAATAGCCAAATATTGGTATTGACATTCTAAGAACACAGAGAAATGTCTCTATTCCTGTCACTTCATTTCCTATTTTTAATGAATGTTTGAATATTTTTCCTGTATTTCTTTCAAAGAGTTTAGCAAATGTTAGTTTCTTTTTCAATTGTCACCTAATGCTATCGAACTATACAATTTTTTGCTGCTTCTGATTAAACCATCTCTTATATGAAGTCATCAAGCAAGGCTGTTGATCGCTAGGTTTTACACTAGGCATGTCAGATTACATAGGTTGAGGAAACCTGATTAAATAAACATTAGCTTTCTGCCCCATCTTAATTATATTACGTGCATGTGCTTTGTTCTTCATGCAGGGCACTATGTATGTAGGAAGAGCAACATAACGAATAGCAGTGCCTTGAATTTTTGATAGCCAAGTACACTACAGATGGGGATAGTATGTAAAGCTTCTGCAGAAGGTACTCCATACTGCCTGAAAATACATGTGAACTGAAACCCAAAGTATAAGAAAAAGATTTTCTGAGCAATGTCTTCATTGCTTTTGGAACTGGAAATGTTTTGGGTGGTTCCCCCCCACCCCCCAGTTCTCTTTGGTATGTGATAGAGAAGAGGTGGTTTCAGGTTCATTTACATGTTTGCATCATGTGTGAAAATTAGCCTTTACTAGTCTGTGGTTAGAGAAGAATAGATTTCTGTAGGTAGTATGTAAGGAACAGGAATTTTACTGTAGTGTATGTGACTACATACACTGATGCCTACATGCAAATGTCATAATTGGGCAACTGTAAAAATAACAATAAAAGAGTAGTATTTATTTAGCTACTTTATTGCTTTTGGTTGGTTTTGCCCCATCTGGAGTAATGCTTCTTTATAAAGGAGACTAAAGGCTGAAGTTAGTGATGATAATTTATCTTTAGTCTGAACCTCTGCCACAAAGAGAATGTTGCATTTTCCATTTTAATGTAAATGCTTCTGCTTAAAACATTGGCTTTTCTCAGCGCTACCATGGTAGTTGTAGCTGAGTTCATGTACAGATTGTGTAAGATGTAAGAAAAATCACTGATGTGGGTGCTTTCTTGTCAGAAGAATCATATGTGAAACCTGCCTTATATTGTTTTTAAGAGAAGTCATTTTTGTGTGCGAAATCAGCATCAAACTCTACAGCAGCTAAACCACAAAAAAACTGTAATTCTTTCTCAGGAAGCTTCTTTGTGGTGAATCATCCCATGAATAGTGAGAGCGTAACTTTCCCCATCCTCTTCTGGGGGCAGTCTGTGTAATCGGTTAGTTCTTCTCTTTTAGGAGCAGTGTTTCTTTCTAATTCCTTATCTGAGAAAGATAGCATGACTCTACTTAATTGTCAAAATCTTCAGTAAGGGGAAAACTGAAGTTCTCTCAGTGAAGATGTTTGGTTTTGTATGTTCTTAAAGTAGGACTTACTAAATATTTGCAAGGATATATGTTAAATTTTCTTACTAGCTTAAAGAAGCTAAGTTTCAAGTCCTACACAGACATTTGTCTAAGAAAACAAGTTCTGTATGTAATTACTAATATTCCTTTAAAATAACCAGTAAATATCCGAGCAAGGCTGAAAAAAGGACCATCAGATTTTACTACTGCTTAAGCCACCAAAAACTATATTAATATTAAATTGCAAAGTACTTGTGTGATTCAGTAGACCACAGTAGTTTACTGAAGCAGATTAAGAAATCTGGAAGAATGTATTTTCTTTCCAGCAAACTATAAATGAGACCAAGGTTGCTCTAGGTTACTGGGAGGAGTAATTTTTGTCTCCTGAATCAACATAATGCTGAAATTCTGTAGACTACAAACTTAGTGCAAGTTTTCTTTGGCACTGTCTCAGACTTGTTCTTATTTTGATTTTACACTACTCAATTTCTTCAATTTGCATAGTCAAGAAATACTTCCCTTTTTGTTTTTACAAGTTTGTAGACAAAAAGTAGTTTAAACTGGTTATTGCTTATAACTGTAAGAGTTCATTCTTCCTAGTTTTCTTTTTCCCCTTACCTTGCTTGCTGCCAGTCTGAGAATGCTTCCTTTTTTGTCAAATTAACGCCCTGCCCCTTCCCTCTGCATGCATACATTTACTTATTTAAAATTTTATGTAAGAGAGTGCTGTCCTTAGAAAACACGGATGTTTTGCTTGGAGGAGGAGAATTATCCTGGTAAAATTAATAATGTGGGCATCAAGTGTTTCATTTTGCTGGCTTCGGGCAGCATGGTTTGAAAAACTTAACAAATAACTCTAAACAAGAAGTCTTTAAACTTGGGAGTTGAAGAACACTACTAGGAAAGATGAAGCAACTGGGCAACAGCTCTTAGCAGTGTGTCTCAGCAGTATAAAAGTGTGGCTTATTGAAGGTTGTAGCTAATACCGAAATTTTCAGTTGATCCTATTATTGCTTTAAGAAAAAAAAAAGTTCAGTGCTTGCTTATGCAAGCAAATATTATGTTGTTATTTTGAAGATGATGAATTTTGTAGCTCTGAGAACTAGTTAGTTACTCCCAAATTTTGGCATCCAGTTACGAACAGTAACGTTCCCTCTTCTTGTTTCTGGAGAGCTGCCTACTCTTGATGAGTCCTCCTGACTCCAGTCCTGAGTGCTGAGTCCTCCCCTGCCCCTTCCTTTCCCCTCCTTCCTTTTTTTTTTTTTTTTTTTTTTTTTTTAAATTTCAGTTTTTATAGCTTCTGTTCTAGCTTTTTTTCTGTATAAGGCTGTTGCTTTTTAAGCAAAGGAAATGTGCAGACATGTACCATAGAGACAAGTGGCCAAGTTTGGGGCAGAAGGTGTCTGACAGCATGCCAGACTGTACTGCTGCTTGTGGGAAATATGGAAAACTGTTGGAAGAATGGGGGGAAAAAAACCTATCTGACTAAACCAAGATGTTTATATCAGCACATACCAATCATTTTTTGTTGGGCTGCTCACAGGAAAATATAAATTTAAAAAAACCCCAACCTTTAAAAGTCCAATTTTAAGAAATTCCAGTAGCAAGACACTTCAGGATAACTAGACAGGAATGATTACCCTTTCTTCTGTCTTGACAGCTTCACTGAGGAAGGGAGAAAATCAAAACAGCATTCTGTGTATTTGGGCCTTTGTATACATAGTATATACCTGTGCGTGTGTGTATGTAAACGCTGCCTAGCTGTGTTTATAATTTTTTGTTACAATTAGAAACTGCATCAGACTGCTCCTTGCTGAAGTGTCAGGTTTTTCTTTCACAGTCCCGAAATAAGCATTTTAGAATTTACTTTCATAAAGCACTGAGACGCTCCCCAAAAGATGCTGTGATTGCAGAAAAATGATGATGTTTGTGATCTTTTTTTTGCCTGTGTGTGGGGTGGTTTTTGATATGGAATAACATTAATGGCTTTCACAGACTAAAAGGCTGCTTCTGACTGACTGTAAACACAGCTGGTAAACATGAGTCTATTTTTGTTCTGTAGTCACTCTTCAATACTGCTACACATTCACAGAAGGTACCAAACCCTCGATCTTGTCATTGAAGCCCTGCACTCCAGCTGTTAACCAAAGGCAGTGCTGTAGCTCTTGGTTTTGTCCAAGTGAATGCTGTATAGGAGACTACAGATTTAGGCAGCTGTGCAATTAGCGTATGTCTTTCAATAACCAAGTCTTTTGCAGAATAACACAGCCTTTCACTGAGCATGCTACAGGCAAGAAATGAAATCCTGAAGTTGAACTTGAAATACATGTATTATCTTATGCCTCTGGCTGCCTGTGCTACAATGGTTAATGGTGGGGAAAAACTTACTTTTCATGTTGGGCAGTAGCAGCAGTCTAGTCAGCTCTAGGACCAACCTTTTAATTTTTCCCTACAACAGTCGCAAAACCCTTAAAGGTCTTTAGGGCAGAATTACACTGTTAGCTTCATACCACAGACTGCAAAATGCAGAGGGGGTCCTTGTCATCCAAGGTACGATACAGTTTGAATGCTGGCTAGTTTCAATGTTAAGGTGTTCTCCTCCTGCTACTTCTCGTTAGAAATTGGTACAGATACGGCTTATCAGAGTTTCCAGCTAGCTTTAGGTAGTAAAGTAAAAGGAGACTCAAGATTCAAATCTACATTGTGGGTTATGTATCATTACAGAGGATTCATCTTTTCCTCGTATGGAAAATTTTGATGCTCGTTCTTGGGGTACCATGCACAGAAGAGTAGACATTTTTATGAATTAAAATTATAGTCTAGAGTAACAATCTGGTTTTGTGTTTCAAATCTGAAGGTACCTTGAGGGATCCCAAGTCTGGACTTGAACCTCAGTTTTTATGCTTGAAGTAACCTTAAAAATTTCAGTTCATAAACTAGNTCAAGAGCAGGGCTGATACTGCATTGCTGCACATGGGGGAAGTGACAGCTGCTTCATCTATGTATCTATAGCTAAGCAAGAGGTACACTTTTAGATACACTTTAGTTTAGACATCTGAGTATTGCAGTCCTTCAACCTGTGCTTTTGCCATGTTTGTGAAGCGGCTGCCGGTGATGACACATTTGAAGATGGTTGAAAGAGGTTTGCATGACACTTTCTTCAAACTGTCTAATCCTGTATTTTCTTTTCTGTTATCACTGTCTTCACACATAGCTTGGTTACTGATTATGAAAGAGGTGGAAGGAATGTAAGGTTCAACCTTAGTATTTTTTTGTCACTGGCCTGCAGGATGAAGATGATGATAATCTGTGTGACAGCATGTTGGTTTGTGACCAGATGCACACAGAAATAAACTTTAATCTCCTTAAGCCTTTAGATTTATCTGAAAGGGAAGAGGCAGAGTGGGATAGTTGGAGAATGGTTGTTAAAATGTATTGGTTGTTGAACTTTTCTATAATTGGGATGGTAGTGTAACGGTCTGGTCTAGTTCTGATCAGCAGCTCTGAGTCTGTGGCAGATTCATGGCCGTTTTGGGTAAGACACTTAGCTTTCCATACCCAGGGAAGCCTGAACTGTGAAAACATGTTTGTGTAGACTTCTTCCCTCCCTCTTTCCTAAAAATATTCCATGTTAGCTTTTATTACAGCTAAACAAAACTGTAATATTCTTCAGAAAAGGACCGTGTTGGTTGGCTTTGTGAATATATTATTACATAGGCCTACGGCATCTAATGTTTCAGAAGCAATGAGAGGGAGGGGAGCTTGTGTTTCCTAAGTTTTACTTCTCTAGAAAATGTGGATTTCACTGTTTCCCTGCCACTGACAACAGACATCATAAAGAGCTCATTGAACTTTGGGTGGAAAAATGTGAAGTAATACTTCATCTTTGAAGAAAGTCTAGTGCGTTATTTGAAATGAGTGTAGAAGCTGTTTAATGGCAAACCTACAGTCTAATTTATGTCTAAAACCTAAGAGATATTGTTTATTTTGTTTTAGAAACTACTACATTGTTGTGTTTTCTTGGCGGTTCTGTAATTTAAATTACTGTGTAGGACTGAAGTCCAAGAACATAAAGCATACAGCCAGTGATAGCTTCATGATAGTATGATAGAGCAGGAAGTGTGATGGTGAGAAATACCATCGGTCATCTGCAGTCACCTAGAAAAATGATACATAATGAGGGTGTGATACATAATGAAAGCTTAAAATAGGCTTGGAACTTTCACAGAATAAATATCCTGTACTGTTGTGATGTTACTCTATCTTGATGGCGATGGTATGGTATTGTGTGGATAGTAAAGCTAAGTGTCCAGAACACTGAAGAAAAAACCTCCCAAACTGCAAGGTTTCATAAAAATGAAAACAGTATGTGTTTTCATGTTTTAACTTATTTATCTTTCATTTATCTTTTCCAGGTTGCAGTAGTAAAACTGAAAAATGCAGATAAGGTTTTTGCCATGAAGATACTTAATAAGTGGGAGATGCTGAAGAGAGCTGAAGTAAGGTTACAGTAATGTTTTCTATAATCATGCACCCTCTTTCTCTGCTGAATTGTTACTTCTCTTTCCACCATACTCTGTGTGTATAGAGGGATTGAGGAGATGCTTCACTACTTATCGACAATACGAAGATTAATATCGAAATAAGCTTAAAGCAGTTTGTCAGAAGGGTTAGAATGGCATGGAATCTTGAGTTAGGTGGGGCTGGATGTTTTAGACATCATACCTTTTCTGTAATTGCCCAAGAATTACCAACTATAGAAACAATCTTTCAATGCGTTTATTCCAATTAGGAATGTAGACTTTAGCAAGTATTTTCCATGGTGAAAGGTAATTACTGAGCTATAAGTCACCAAGCCTATTAGTTTATCAGTAGTTAGAACTTCGTCAAGGTCCAATTTGTAGATTGAGAAATCAGAAAGATAGAAGTTTCATATTAGTTTGAGTGCATGTTCATAAGAATGTCTATCTGCAAAAATTTGTGATGAAAAGTTCCTCGTTAAAGCTTGAGTCCCTTCTGTGTTCTGAAAAAGGTGGAACAGCTCTTTCAGCCCTGCTTTGCCTTGGGTTCCTACTTCTGTTATACAACTCCACTCTTCATAAAATCCTTGATACATTTCCCTGGATTTCTTTGGAAAGAAACTTATAAAATGCAGTCTGCGCTTGAAGACTTGTGCATTAGTTTTAAACAGAACGTGCATCTAACTCTTTAAACAGCTTTGAAATTCTTCATCTATGCATACTAAAAATAAACTGCCTAAAAAATAGACTCATAAAAATATAACTCAGTGTCTTACACGTACAAAGTTGCTTTGGCCATTGGGTTTTCTTTAGTTTGGACAGTGCAAGCAGTATCTTGGTGTCTCTTCCAGCTTGTCTGATTGAATTATCTCTAAACTCAGTTTTTATTTGAGACTTCTACTTTGCTACTCTCAGACTGCCTTGCTGTTCAGTTGCTTCCAAGTTTATTCTGATTTCTGCATTTATGTTTTAATTACATCTTGTTAGGAAATGAGATCAATGGGAAACCATCACACTTTAAAAAAAAAAAGAAAAAAAAAAATGTATCCAGACGAATTAAAGCCAATTTCTGATCTGTGCACATCCTGTCTCTTTTAATGAAAATGTTATCGCATCAAGAAGTATAAATGGCATGCACATTGTGGTTAGATGTACACAATGTGTTTCCTCTTTATCCAGAAATTCAGATACTGAGCAATCTGGCGTTAGTCTCGATACAAAGAGGTATTTCTCTCCAAGACAGATGCCATTACTGTAAGTTTTATTACTTCAGTGAAAAAGAAAAGACCAGAAATAAAGTTCCACTCTATTTTTAAATGTACCCTTTTAAAGTCAGTTTAAAAGCTATTTCTTTCCATTAAAATACAGTTATAAATAGGTTTGAAAGATTTTTCTCTATGCAAGGTATTAAAAATACTCTTCCCATGAGTCTAGCTGAATTTCTGAAAGTCTGAACTGTTAGCCTAAAAAGAATTACAGCTATGTTTTTCCATGTATTTGTAACCCATGGGTATACAGTGGAAAGAGAACCATCTGGAGTTGAAAATGCATTACAAAGCATGACCTTCAACAACTGTAACCTGTGACTTTTAAACATTGATGAACGCATCTCACTTGCTACTGCTGCTAGGGAAAATGACCCATTTTGGCTCTGTTAGCAATGTGCTGCACTAACATTGAAATACACAGGAAAATCATACAGTACATAAATGTAAGACAAGCATATAGGTAGGTGTATACATAAATAGCAGAAATAAGTTGTTCGTATATCCCTATATCAATTCTGTGGGAAGTGGGAGTAATTTGTGAAAGCAGAAAGGGAGTATGTACTCAGAGGCCTGCGAATGCCAGATTAAGGTTGATGGATACAAGCTCTGAGAGTAATTGTATGCAAAAACTTTGTTATGATGGAATTATACAGGTTGTGAGGTCAGTGACCTCTTTTGTATTATAAAGAGCATAAGTTTTCCAAATACTTGCCACTGTTGAAAACTCAGAGATGTGATGTAGAACGGGGGACATTACTGATAGGAGTTCCTGAAAGTGTGCAACAGCTTGCTGTTACACTCCCAGACCTGTTACCCTGAGTGTTGACAATCACTTAGTTACGTGTGTGCCACGGTGGTGCCAGATGAGGCTCAGGAGAGACCAGGACAAATATTATGCAGCATGGAAGCAGACAGCACTCCTGGAAGGTGCTAACTCTGAGCTGTAATGACATGAGCACCAAATAGCCGAGCAGCCCAAATTCTTTACTGGTTGAAGGCCATGATAACAGTATAGATATAACCAAAGCACTAAGCTCGCTTTGCTGTGACAGACGGGTGGATTAGATGACCTCTGGAGGTCTCTGCCAACAATTCAAGGGGACTGTGCCTAGGGAAGATGAAGTGTAATGTTGAAATAACGAAAGGCACAAAAAAAGGCTTCATTTAAAAAAAAAAAAAAAAAAATTGAGCTATGTTACAGTAATTACAAGAACCACTGCTGCCATGTGTGGTTTTTTGTTTTGTTTTGTTTTTTTTTTTGGGGGGGTGGGGTGGGGGGTTGGCCATGAATTAATGTAAAGCCCATGAACCACTTAGACTCTTTGGCTGTTACAATCTCTGCTGTGATCTACTGTGGTAATAGCTGTTGCTGTCAGCTCTAGGCATACTGCCTGGAGGTGGGTGTCTAGAGTGCTTAAGGAATGCATGGTCTTTTGTTAAATCATGGCAAAAACAAGTGGAATTATATAAACTCTCTGTAGTAACTAATCCTGTGAATGGTGTTATAGCAAGTACAGAAACTACATGTCATTTATCCTTGTGAAAACAAGAGTTCGTAGTTATCTCTGTCTGAAATATGTCAAGAGTTTACAAACAAGGAAGGGAAAAAATCAAGCTGAAGCATAGAACAGCTTTTCTGCATTCTGAACATCATCCTTCTCCTTCTCCCACCCCGAAGTCCATTTTTCATTTAATAACCTTTGAGGGTATTTGTTTAAAGTATGTTTTGGTTTTTTTCTTAAATTTCACTGATGTATCTCATATATGGTGCTATGATTAAAGTATACCATCTTTCTTTTTCCTGGTCTGCATTATTCCTACTCACTGTATTCACCAAAACAAGACTTGGTATGGTTTATCTGCTTGGAGGAGGGAGTTATTTTCTGCTTTGTTTTTACTGCATGTATTCTTGTGCATAGCTCAATCTAAAATGGTATTTTGCTTTTCATTCTTCACTCTCCAAATCTCACAGCCAACAATAACCATGTCAGAGTTCTGGTATTTGCCTGTTGTTTTTGGAAATGAAATTGGAAAAGTAAAAAGAAAAGGCTTGATTTTCCTTTAAATTTAGCTGTCTCCTAAGATGGAAGAGACAGAGCATGGTTCAAATTGATGAAACCTCTTTGTGAAGTAGCAGAGTGTGCTGGAAGAGATTATGGTCTGTGTTTTTCTCTAACTTTCCATCTGCCTTCTAGATCATAGAATCATAGAATCATTAAGGTTGGAAAAGACTTCTAAAATCATCAAGTCCAACCATCAACTAACACCACCATGACTCCTAAACTAGGCCCTGGAGTGCCACATCTATACCTTTTTCGAATGCCTCCAGGGTTGATGACTCCACCACTTCCCTGGGCAGCCTGTTCCAATGCCTAACCACTCTTTCAGTAAAGAAATTCTTCCTGATGTCCAATCTAAACCTCCCCTGACGCAACTTGAGGCCATTCCCTCTCGTCCTATCACTAGTTTCTTGGGAGAAGAGTCCAACACCCGCTTCACTACAACCTCCCTTCAGGTAGTTGTAGAGAGCCCATACAATTATTCTTCTTTCTTTTACACGTTTTTCTGAACAAAATTGTATGTTGGCTTTTCTATTTGGTACCTTTTGTTTTCTTACGATATTCACTTCAGTACTCAGTCCCTTCAAAACGTTCATCATATTTCTTTGCTATAGTTTCTTTTTGGCTTCTTGTCTGGTCATTTTCCTCTGTCATTCTGCAAAGCTGCTTTTGCCGATGTATTTTGTTCACTTCTCGGGGCAGGTTGCAAGACGTCCATTGAATTAACTGCCTTGCTGCTTAAAAGTAACCAGTTGGTTATTTTTTTCACATTTTGTCTTCTATTGTTTCATATGAACCTGTGTTCTTCTCCTTCTCTTAGGTATTCCTTAGCATTTCTTGGCAGGTCTTGTATCCTCCTCTGTTCCACTTGCTATGAAGGCAACTTTTGCCTCCTGTGTTTCTTTCCAGTATATTGAGGGGAGGTCCTCCTGGATATCTTATCAACAGCTTATATCTGGCAAGAGCAATATTCAGTTCTGTCCTACTTTTCCTGAGCAAAAAGTGTGGAGAAAAACCCAACTGGTTAATGGTTATCAAATTATGGCTACATGGAAGTTCTTGGCAGCAACTTTCAAATGAAAAGAACCTTGCTTATGTGAAAATTCAAGTGTAAAACTAGGCTAACAGCATGATGAGATAAAACAGTGACACAAGACTCAGATCTTTAACTCCTATTATAATTATATAATGCCATTATTGATTGTTTTTTTCAATCTTATATTGCTATTCTGTCATTATTGATACTTGATTTCAAGATCCATATGTACAAAAAAGATAAGATTTTGACTTGGGATTTTTAGACAATGGGAAGCAGCAGCTTATTTCTCCCTTTGCATCACTTAACAATATAGAGAAGTACAACTGTTTAAATTTAAAGAAGGTGGACTTTTCTGATACCTAGTTATTCATAGATTTTGGCATGTTTGGAGAGTGTAGTAAATGACTTTTTAACTGAGAGGCAGTTTTGAATTTTTTCCCCAAAATATAACGTTAAAACTTAGTCAACTTGCAAAATGTGTTTCTTCATACATTTTACTTAAAGCCTAAATTATTTTTCTTCCCTTCAGACAGCCTGTTTTCGAGAAGAGAGAGATGTGTTAGTGAATGGAGATAACCAGTGGATCACAACATTACATTATGCATTCCAGGATGAAAACTATTTAGTGAGTGTTGCTTTTATGTATATATGGATGAAAATGCAGATTCTTAGTTGTGGTTTGAGACAGAAATATAGTTTATTTGTTAATTTTGTGTTCTGGACTGTACAGACCACGTAAGGATATGTGATTTTGTGCATAAGATTCTGAAGGGTGGAGAGTGGTCAGAAACTTTTAAAGTTTTGCTACAAATATCTCAGGAATGCAGCTTTGTTTTCTAAACCACTTTGCGTTTGTTGATAAACCTTGGTCTATCTGCATCTTCTTTCTTATAATTCGTCACTCCAGTTTAATTGGATTCATAAAAATAAAAATGCACTTGCTAACATAAATTTTCTATTTGACTTTAATTTTTGTGCTTAACATTGCTGATTACTGTTTTACGGTTACAAATAGGGACTAGCCGCGTTTTGAAACAACAGTTCACTTTGATTGGTCTTTGCTTTTTTGAGGACTTAAACCCACTAATAAAATGTTCTTGTAGCATGGAAGAATGCCACTAAATGTTCATAAATAAGAGTTGGAAGCTGTAATTGTAGATTAGAGTGTCTCTTTAATATTTAATGTTACTTAGTTTTCAAGTATTTTGAAAGACTTGCAAAAAGAAGCTAATATGAGGAAAAAGTGCCAATTTTCTATGAAATCTTTCCCACTTAAAATATGTTTTGATTGTGATACGGTTTTGGTAATATTTATGCCTGAAAAAGTAAACAACTACACATTGATAGATTTTGCTGATTTGGGTTTTATTGCCCTGTCCTTTGGATTCTCTATCATTAGTAAGTTCTAACGTTTTCTTAAAAATCTACTATGCAGTCATAATCTTTTTTCCCCACAATGTGTCCAACCAAAAAAGTGCTATACATGGCATTCTTGCAGAATTGCAATGCTTTTTGCTATTGTATTTTCTGTTCTGTCAGCTCAGATACTTGGAGATCCATGAGTTTTGGTGGAGTTTATGTAGAAACAGGGCTCTGCATTTGTGAATCTAACTGTTGGCTTAAATACCTCTCAGCCAGCTTCATGCTTTGTTAATGTGGACAGTAAAAATAATTTCATGTTTTATGTAATTCTGATCTTACTATTAACAGTATTTCAAAGAAAATATTATATATTCCACAACAGCCTGCTAGAATTTGTTTTAATCTTTCCAGTTTCCTTATTTTCACTAAGCATAGAGCAGCTTCTGTTCCTTATCTTTGATAGTCTGCTAACAGGAGCTAGTTTTGCAGCCTGCTGGGGAAAGTATCAGTAATACTGTTTTTCCTCATTTTAGTGTGAATGTATCACTAGTTCTCTATGTGCTTTTAATGAAAATAAAATACAACAGCAGTGGCCTTTAAAAAAAAAAAAAAAAAAATCTGTGTAGATTGAGCAGTAGGTGTGGTTGAGCAGCGGATGTTGTTTACCTTGACTTTAGTCATGCCTTTGACACTGTCTGCCATAACATCATCATAGACAAGCTGACAAAGTATGCATTAGATAAGCAAGTGAGGTGGATTGAAAACTGGTTGAACTACTGGGCCCAGGGCGTCGTGATCAGTGACACAAAGTCCGGCTGGATGCCAGTCAATGGTGGTGTACCCCAGGGCTCAATACTGGGGCTGACATCTTCATTAATGGCCTGAACAATGGGATGGAGCGCACCCTTGGCAAGTTCGCAGATGATAAAAAACAGGGAGAAGTGGCTGATATGCCAGATGGCTGTGGCATCATTCAGATGGACCTCAACAGACTGGACAGCTGGGCAGAGAGAAATCTCATGAAGTTCAACAAAGGGAAATGCAATGTCCTGCATCTGGGATGGAATAAAATAAACCCAGTACATTCTGGGGGCCAACTGGCTGGAAAGCGACTTTGCTTGAGGTCCTGGTGGATAACAAGCTGACCATAAGCCAGCAATGCACCCTCGCAGCAAAAAAGGCCAAGAGTATTCTGGGCTGCAAGGAAAAGTGTTGTCAGCAAGGAAAAGTGTTGTCAGCAGGTCAGTGGAGGTCCTTCCTCTCAGCTCTGCCCTGGTACAGCTGCATCTGAAGTATTGTGTCCAGTTCTGGGCTCCCCAGTGCAAAAGAGAGGTGGAGCTACTGGAGCAAGTCCAGGGCAAGGCCAGAAAGATGATTAAGCTACTGGAGCATCTTTCATGTAAGGAGGGGCTGAGAGAGCTGGGATTCTTCAGCCCAGATAAGTAAAGGGTTGAGGGGCTTATCGTCAATGTGTATAAATACCTGATGGGAGGGAATGAAGACGAGGGAGCCAGATTTCTCTCAGTAGTGCCTGGTGATAGGACAGGAGGCAATGGACACAAACTGAAACACATGGAATTTCGTCTGAACACAATGAAACGCTTTTTTACTGTGATGGTGGTCAAACACTGGAACATGTTACCTGGAGGAGTTGTAGAGTCTCCATCCTTAGAGATACTCAAAACCCAACTGGACAGAGCCCTCATCAGCCTGCTCTAGCTGACTCTACTTGAGCAGATGAGGTTGGAGTAGATGACCTCAAGAGGTCTATTCCAACGTAAACAAGTCTGTGATTTAGGATTAAAAGCCCATGTTAAACTTCCACTAGTTACTAGAATTTAATGTCCTTAAACCTGTGCTTTTTTTTTTCTCTTAGAAGGATGGTGCTGTTGTACAGTAGTATTTTGAGAAGTGCTTGAGACTGGAATAGATCTGGATGATTGTGTGCATTTAGATAGTATTTTTAAAGCTTTTTTTTTAAAAAACTTTTTTTTTTACTGACATGGATCTTTGACATTGGGTGGCATTCTATGCATTGACTGAATTGTTTTATTAAAAATTTAGTTGTTAGACTTAGCTTTGATTCCTATGCATGTGTTTAACTTCAAGTGCACGACTTGTGAGTTACAGCTTAAATGCTGCCATATTTGAGGAGTTGAGGGTTTCCTTGTGACTAGGCTACTGTGTTGCTCTTGCAAAATGGGAGGTGCAGAGTCTTGTGTTGTAAGAGCGAAAATTCCTTTATTTTGCTATATCCAGTTACTGAGTTGTACTGCTTTTAAAAATGCTGCAGAATGAGTGCAGACATCCCACATCAGTTATGAGAATCTTAAGAGGTTTTTTTTAATATACTTTCAAAGCAATAAGTTAAGCTCTTGCAGATCTCACTATATAGTGTATCAGTTAATATAATTATATTAAGTTCCAAAGGATTAATGTATTTTCTAAAACTGTAAAACATGAGAAGCTAATACTGTAGATCTTGTTTCAGAGGGAGCGTAGGAGCACCACTGAATTAAAGATATTTATCTTATGTAAGGCTTGTGAGCATAATTTAAGAAGTTTACTATTCATGTCACAAAGCAACAGATGAAATTTTGCTTGTCAGCACATTTAGAATTTTGTGGAAATGCATTCTGTACTTTCTTTGTGCACTTGGAATCAGTGAGGATGCCCAGGTTATTCTGTATCAAATTGTTAAAATCTTTGTTCATCACCTTTATTGTTATGGAAAGTATGAGGCAAAAGAAACAGGCATAAGATTTCTGGCTGCCCCACATCTTCATTATAGCTGGTATAATTTTGCAGATTTTCCACATACTTTTTTTCCCCCCACATACTTTAATTTCTTTATCTGAAGGTGGGAAACACTTGAACAAATGAGGAGAACTAATTATAAAAAGTCCCTTTAAGTTGCTTTACCAAAATTTTGAAGAATGAACTTGGGATATACATTATTGCATCTTTAATATTTTTATTACTTGTGATTCATTATACACTATTGTTAAGAGTCACTGCTTCAAATGTGGATATACGCTCCCTTCCTGGAAGCAGAGGGTGGAACTCTAGGCAAAAGCTTGCAGATACTATATCCTTTACTGGGAAACTATTCTAATGAGTCTGTCCACAATGGTGTTTGAAAGTAAAGTCATAGCAGTGGGTGTTAAATTTGATTGCTTATAATTAGTTTGTTAGTTATAATTAGTTTGATTTTTTTCTTTTTCCCATTTTCCCTTCTAGTTGCTCTTCCATAATTAAAACAAACTAAACTAAGATAAAAAGATATTAATCGTGAATTTCCCACTTGTCTTAAGTTTGCTTTGTCCAGTCATTTTGACCATGTCTCAAAAGGAAGTGGCGTTTTGTTCTGTCATAATATAGTAAAATGGAGAAAGATTCTGATCTCTTCAAAGTCTTTGCACCTGATTCAATGGCAAGCAGGTTTTATGTTTCATTAATAAATCAGAAATCAAATGGATTTTTCTGTATCAGTTCAATTAGAGAAGGGGACACCTTCCACTACATGTTGGCAGATCCTGTATTGTGCGCAATGTCAACCATATCTGGAATTGTACTGTAAGCCACTGGAAGTCTCTTAATCTTTGCCTTAATCTGAGTAGTCTGAAAACTTTACTCTCCAAAATCATTTGTTTAGTGGGAAAAGAAGATGGTAGGAATAAAGGGAAAGGGAAGCCTGGGAAATTAGGGCCTGTAAGTGAGATCCCAAGTTAACACAATTGGTTTCGTTTTTATAGCTCTGTGCTTTAATCCTTTACTCCTTTTGCATTCTTCCAAAGGGTATTGTTTTTATAAGTGAATTCATAGTATCTAAATATTTTATGTTTGGTACAGTGGATGAAGCTGATACTATTTTGTCATGAGGCTTACTGTATTTGGAGAGGTATAAATATGAAACATATTCAAGTAGGTTAAATATTAAAATGAGGTTGAACCAGCTACTTTTTTTCAGAACATCAAAGCATCTTGGTTATTTTTTTTTTTTAATGGCCATAATAATTTTTGCAATAAATGAATTTTTATGCTTAAATTAGTTTTTAGTNTTGGCTGAAATGGTGATAGCTATTGATTCAGTTCATCAGTTGCATTATGTTCACAGGTAGGTAATTTGAACTCCAAATTCCTGTTCGTGTTATGGGGGAGTTAACTTGATAGAGTGAAAATAATTCCTGTTAAAGACTTTAAGCTAGTAACAAGTATTTGCTGTAGTAGTAAGCACGATAGAACTGACCTGCCTACATCTTGTGGTTATTGAGAACTGTTGCTAACGTTGTACCATATGGTCAGAGACATGAATGAATATGTGAATGCGTGTGATGAATCTTGCACACTGGCATGTTTCAGAGTTAATTATCTGTAATTTATAAAGAAAAACTGGAAAACTGTTTGTGAAATATGATCAACTTTGAACAGGTTTATTGAACAGGTCAGATTCTGTTTCTTAATTAATTTGTTCAATCTATATGGAAGTTGAAAACACGACATTGTGTGGTCTGCTTTGGATTTTATTCACCATTTTCTTTTGGACTTAATGAAATTATCTTTAAAATGAAGTGAGGGCATTTTGCTAAATAAGTCGAAGTACTTAAATTGTCATCCTTATCTTTACCTTGGTAGATATTAAAAAAAAAAAAAAAAAAAAGCTGTTCAAAGGAAAATGTTAAATTGTCTGTGTCTAGCTTTTTTGGAGGCCATGACTGGTTTTTCCACAAAACTAGTGTCATCTTTTCTTTAATGTATCATTCTCTACTGAATTCTGAATTCCATGGTAGTTCTTGTATGCAGAGCAAAAGATTACCTTACAAGAGGCAGAATTTTCAAATGCACTTAATAGATGTACTTTGCTCTGACAGAAATCAGGAGGAAAACTCCCAGTTGTTTAAGCTCAATCATTAAGTTGGCAGAATGAGCTCGTTTGATATGTCCATCTATCACCCTTAATCAGAGTCTATACTGGCCATTCCTTCTACTGTTCCTACTTGGCNATTGTGGCTTTTCATGAAAGAGCTGTAGCTAGGAGTACGTTAAGGTGGGGTGGTGCTAAGCTCCAAATTGCTCTTCTGGAATATTTTGAAGGCTGCTAGTTTTGTTGAAGAACTGTGTCTACCTGCTAAAAACAGCTCTTTGTGATAACACTCTGTGGAAAAGCCCAAGCAGAGTATTTTCCTTAAGCAGTGTTCTTGAATTTTGAAGATTTCAACTGTGTTATTTCTGTGAAGCTGTTCACTTAGGACCTGATGTGAAAGGGTTTTGTATTCAGTTTAATTTGGATCTAACTTTTAAAATGTGTTTGTGGGTAGACTGTTGAGATGCTATGTTCTGTTACCAGGGGGAGAGTACTTCATGTACTACGTGAACTGCTATATTTTACCGAGTAGGTCTGCATATGTGGTAGTAGCTCTTCCTAGAAGAACAGATGCCCGCTGTCTCTCCCTTTTCCTCCAAACAGATCAAAACCTTTGTAATTCAGCACCGTTCGCATGTAATATGCGGCAGATGTGATGTTTCCATGCTCAAACAGTGTCCCCAAGACGAAGTAGGTGTTGATGTAAAATTTTGATAGAAAATTCTGTACCATTGCTGTTCAAAACAACATACCAATTATTATGCTTGCATATTTATTACTATGAATGTTTAACAAAAAAGCCCCTATGCATTCCCAGTCCTTTGTTGTTTGATTTGTGGTTTTGCTGGTGAGGTTCCCATGTTTATAAAGTTCTAAATACCACTTTGGCATTTTATCATTACTACTGCTGTAAGACAATGCCTGTCTATAAGGGGGTGTTTTGCAGAGATTAAAAATGTAAAGAGCACTTGAGTATATGTTAAATGATCAGCCTTTGAAATGAGACCTGTCCCACTGTTAGTTTTATTAGGATGTTTGCAACCGGTAATGCAAAAGAAAGGAAAAGAAAACACATCATCTAAATGCCACTAGTGCTCTTTTCCTGAAAGTTTGACTGTGGTGGCCACATCCTTTTTGGGAGTGTGTTGCACACAGGAAAGGACGTAGGAGAAGAAGGAGGAAAATACTACTAAAAGATGGATAATGTAACAGCTGTAGTAGTGGTATTTCAGATGAATAGCCAATATGCGTCAGGATTTGATCTGAGTTGTAGCTAGTGAACTAGAAATCACGCTTTAGGCATGTTTTGTTCTGGGTTTTTTTTTTTTTTTTTTTTTCATACAATGAGATAGCAGATTGTTTTGGTTTGTTTCCTTTTAGTGCCCCAGTTCTTTCAGGATAGATTTTCACATTAACCATAAATAGTGTTGTACTTCGATAGTTTTCTTCTTCACTGAATGTTTTTGTACCTTTTAAAAATTGTATTTCTGTTTGTATTCTCAATGTGCCACTCCTCTTGCTCTTTTCTGTCGTTAATCACTTTCCCGTTGTCAGTTTTGTTTGGGAGTGATACTGATTGCAGTGGTAGTTGGTGTGCAGACTGCTCCAATGTCAAATGCAAGTCACTTTTCTTTCCTAAAGTACATTGGCCAAGGTTCTCAAACATCAAATACAAGCAACCTCGATATTACTTAAATGAAATTGCTATGACTGTATTTCAGGTTTTGAGTTCCAAATTTGAATGCCATTTCTGCACTAGCATTGTGGGATTACGGGATGAATTTATAGTGGGAAGGAGATCAAAATCTAGGTATTAGTAGAATTGTGGAGAGAAATTGCATGATGTTTTCGAAGCTGTCTCCTGATACCTACTGAACTGAAGAAGGAGAAAAGTTGCTAGCCGAAAAATAACATCAGTACTGCTGGCTTTAGGGTATTCTTAATTTTTTTTCCTGTTTTTATCCACTTTTTAGTTTAAATAAATATGTGATAGAATGTTTTTGAGATAACATCAATCAGAACATAAAACGTCAATAATTTTTCATTTTTGATCAATTAATTTCTGTGAGCAACTCATGTGGTATTTTACCTGATAGTTGAATGATGGTTCAGATGTTAATAAAATGGCCTTTTCTTTAATGTTTATCTTAGCTTTTCCTATTGTTATAAATGCACCAGCGCTGGCATTACCAAATGACATTGACAGCTCCAAGACTAGCTTTAGAAAGAAAACTTCATCTAAGTTAAGTATATGTGCAGGTGTTCACAGTGAGGAAGAAAGTACATATACATATCTCACGAACACACAACTTCCTTGGGAGTTCGTGTAAAGCTTATACCTACCCCCGATACCTTAAATTACTAGTTTGTACTAATGAAGTGATGCTTGGTTGTAGGCCAAGGTTAAATATTGTCTTGTGCCAGTTTTCTGCAAACCGTAGTGTCATACAGGGTAAGATTTTGCGTTTATTAGGAATGAATGTCAATTTGTGTTTTACAGATTTGTAGCACCTTTTTTGGGGGGTTGGCTGAAAAAAGCCTCTACATGCATTAATATTAATTTCAGTTTCAAGGTTGTGTTGTTACTTAATTCCTCATGGTATATGTTAAAAGCTTATATTTGCATGCATTATCAAATATCCAGGTGTGGGCTGGAGTAAAACTCATCAGCTTAAGCCAGGTAGCTACACTTTATTTATGCATGTTGCATTACCTCAACCATGTAAAATTTGTTTTTCCTACAACTGAGACTTTAACTCCTTAATTATTTT
>WAAD01026352.1:168436-260542 GCA_013389945.1 Fregata magnificens | reverse complement strand
AAATATCAAACTGGAGCCTCCAAAGGAAGGGGAAATTTCTCTTTCAAGCTCTTACAGTTTTGGAAGAAATCCGACGATGGAAGTGTGATAACTCACCAAGTTCGGTTACTGAATAAAATATTTCTCTAAATAAGTCTTTTGACATTCATAAGCATTTTGGCTGATCTGCTCTGTTGGGGGCATTTCCTTGCTGTTGTACTTGCAAGCAATCTTTGACTAACTTTTCTTAGGACAAAATTGTGCAAGTATTAAGAATTGTTTTGTAGATGAAAGTCACTTTTTCTGTTACTGCAATGTATAAAATGTGCAGGTTTAGTACACCCCTCTTGTTGCCATCTACACAAAGGTGACACCTGACTTGAAATACAGGGTAAAGTAGGGCCATTATCAGATCTTAGCAGCCAGGTGGAGTTAATGAGTACCAAGGAGCATTTTGAAAGCTTAAAACTTTTCTGATACCCCTCACATTCTTGTGCTTTATGCAAGTTTTAACAGAGTCACAGAGGGCAAAGTATTTTTCAGTGGGATAAGCAGCAAGGCCTGATTTAAAAAGAAAAAAAGTTCTCAATTGAATAATTTTTATCTTGAGAAGGAAAGAATGGATTACTCCTCCTAGTGTTCTTATAAGAGGAAGCAAGTGATCAGAACTGGACTGGTGCTGTTAGGGAATCAGCCCAGCTGGTCTGGAGGCAGTGTCTTTCTCCTGAGGTGACCGTGTGCCTCTATAGAATCTCGGAATACTGTTTGACAGCAGTAAATGCCCCCATTCTCCCTTTTCTGATAGAAGTATTAGAGTGAACTTTTACATGAATTTAGAATTTTCCTTTATATTTGCCCACTTGAACATTTTAGGTTTAGTTTTCTTATAGTTTTGAGTTCCTCTCACTTCAATATGTAACCTAAAAAACTAAAAGAATCCAAATATATTTTGTTAAATCCTGAAATTTAGCTTAAATAGGTAATTGAAATATTTTAGACTATTTTTAAAGTTTCCAACAGATAACTATGGAAGCATTTGAAAGAAATCCTAATGGCCATCACATCTGTGGCTCACTGAGGTGGTTTTTATTCTGGGTTTTGATTATAAAGCAATTTATTTTGTTTTTAAATCTCATATTTTTTACTATGTTTAGTGTTATGGAGATGAAGAAATTTCCTGTTATTAAGAAACTCCAAGGGAAGAGGAGAAGGGAATACATGAAGGGTGGGCATTTTTTTTGGTGTGTGGAAATCCATATATATNCCTTCAGATAATGTGTTATTTTTTCATCTGTTTTAGGTCAGTAGCCTCTCTCTGGAGGACTTAAATGCATTTGTGGCACTCATTCTCTGTCTTAAAGGGAAGTCAGCTGCTCAACTGGCAGGTTTGCAGGTATGGACAGGAATAATTGAGTAACATAAAATGTTCATGGTAACTTTGGGATAAATATTTTTGGGGAAAATGCTTCTGCATTAAGTTTTTTCAGATACAGGAACTGAGGGTCATGGTAAATATATAGGCTTTTAATGTGCTACAGTTCATACGAATATTTACATTTCTTAATCACATTAAAAAAATAAGATGGAAAGGACATTTTCTAATGGTTGTGATCCTAGGGGTGAGTGAATTCGTCTCAGGTTTCTTCCTGACTTGGCTTCCAGACTTCCAGCTGATGGAAAATTTGTAGTGGTGAATCCTGTCTTGCAACATTGTTTCATTCCTTTTTCCTGAGGAGGATAGTGGTTTGGGATATAAGTTGTATGAAAATCATTGCAATAAATAAGGTTTGGTATTACTACTTGTGAGACAACATAAACCTAACGAGAAAAAATGTCTTGTTACCTAATGTGACCCACTGTAGTGCAGACCTTTTGGATCACTCTATTCTGTAATTATTCAGGAGTTCTTTTTAAAATTTTTATATACTCTGTGCAAATCTGTTTTTTTTCTTTTCCCATCTTCTTGAATCCACATGTGGAAAAGCAGGTTCCTATATGGTTATTGCAGTAGAACCATCTAAATAGTTCTTCTTGCATATCTAATTATACAAGAGTATTTTCAATCTCATAGCTTGAGAATTATATTCAAAGTATTAGCAGTGTACAGCACAGACTGCACATGTCAATGGCTGTTTGAGTTGTGGGTTTACTTAAAAGTAAGGGGGAAAGGGTTAGAAATGGTTGGAACCTTAACATATCTTCACTCTGAAAATCTTACTTATATTTCCAATAAATACTCTGTTACTTTGAACAGTCCATGTTAGAGTTTTAAAAGTACTTTTTGCTGATAGCAAGGTAAATCAACCGCTCCTGTTACTATCCATTGGTTTCTAGTGCACGGGGACCAAAATAACAAAATTGGTTTGATTCCAGTTTCGTTATTTGATTCATTGTAACAGATAGAGTCCAGCCTCCTAACAATTTTTTTTGAATTCATGCCAAATTTGTTCTGCAGCTGATCAAGTGTTAGATCTGTGTAACAAAAGGAAGCAATGAGATGGAGGCAATACGGAAAACAGCAAAAATGTAGGATTTTTTTCTGTCAAAGACGTTATTGCACATAGAGTTGCACTTAACATTGAGAGTATCATTATTTTATCAAATCTGTTGTGGCAGTCATTCAGTAAAAGCATAAAGGAAGCCAAGCATAAGCAGGAAGTGTTGAAACAATTTGTTTATAGGTGCCACTTACAGGTACTGTTATGTAAGTTTCTAAAGTGCTTGGAAGTTTATTCTGTTTGAATTAGATGTCTTTGTGTGATTCATTGTGTTGTGGTTCTATGAAATTATAAATTGGAGTGTTGCATCCAAACATGTAATATTAATCAATGTATACTACCTATCAGCAGTCATTCTACTAATTCAAAGTTGTTCACAAAATTTTGTAACTTTCCCACAAAGCTTATGGCAGATCAGATACTGTCTGCCCTTCCATTGTTGACATAAAAGTACATGAAACATGAAGCTGGTCTTGCACTGTATCATGTATCACTCTATGAAGCAGACAGTATGTTGTTGGAATTGACTTACGCGTGCTATTGGCAGGTACCTTCTAAAGTTACATCACTCTGCTGCTTATGTAAGCACTTCATGCACTGATGCATAATGCCTTCTGCTGTGCTAAAAAACAACAAAAGATTCATATAATGCAGTTGAAATTTTTGTATCAGGCTATTTTGTAGGGCACCTCCTTGTCTTACTCTATTGAAATTCACAGTAGTGCCTTTGGTAGTAGTTTGAGCCAGAATAAATCCCTCTGAAGAGAATAGTGAGGAAAGATTTTGGCCTCTTTCCCTTCTGAGGTTGTGAATAGGTGAATAACAGTTTCAAAACTTTCCCCCATTGCCTTCAAATTAACCTCCTTTCCTGTGTTTTGATGACCTGGATCTCCCGGTGGAAAATAGTTGCTGTTTCTTAGCTTGCTATGTATCTGACTTGTCAAGCTATATCAAGAGAGGATGTTATGTTGTATTAATTGCCGTAAAAATACTTTTTTTTCTTCATATATAAGCCACCTGTAATTTTGTGGTAGCACCAGGATCAATTTGAATATTCATATGAGGTTAATCTCACTTCACAGGAAGAGTAAAAAATGGTCTGTTTCTTGTTTCTGTGCTTCTGAAATGTGGTGTGCAGATGAACTTAATAATGTCCTGTGAATTTTCGCTTAAAAGGGCAGGAGACTGAAATAATAGAATATCTTGTATAAATATTCTAAAAATAATGATCGATAAAGCAAGTTTTCTGAGCATTGTAATTCAAGCATCTCATTTTCAAGATTCCATCTCAGAATAACTTAAACTGGTTTTACTCATTACTATGTTTAGTAGTTTTACAAAATTGAGTTATGCTGTTATTTTAATAGTAAGTAGGGTATCAATAGGTATTTAACAGCTTAATTTTCTAGGTATTTGTGTTTAAAATTGAAGGATCCAAGTGCAATGAATTACACTAGTACAGAGCTAATTAATATATGGGTTTTATAGTAGGAAAACAGAGGAATAGAGTTTAATCTGTTTACCATACTTTTTCTTCACTAAGAAGTTAAACGTGATCCTTAGAAATAACTTAATAACAGAGCTTTCAAGGAGGTTATGTTAAAATTAGTCAGCATCTGCAAAATTTTATGAAAATGTTTGCTCATTTGCAATTTTGGACTTAATACTATATTATAATTTTAAATGTAGAAAAAATGTTTACTCCTTGTAAACAGTTCTGTGAAGAACACTGATTTGATAAAAAAAAAAGTTGCTCTGTTTCTGCAAAGGAGTCCATTGGCAAATATGTTTTAGCAGAAGAAAATTTAACTTCCACTGTGAAGTATGAGAGAAAATATAAATAGAGCCTGTTCTTCTGATAGGATGAAGAGAACTTTTCAGCCTTCACTTTCAAATCTGCTTTCTGATATGCTATCCATATTTCACAGTTAATGAGATCCATAAACCCGCAAATTTATGAAACAGAAACATCCATGTTTTGAATAAAGTGGGTTAAAGCCATAAAAAATATAGTTTATCTCATGCTGGAAGGAAGTGGGCTGTGGACATATAACTAAAATGCACATTAAATAGTTACTTTCTGAGAATAACATAATGTTTATACATGAAGAGTTGATTATTTTTCAAGATCGATGGTTTCAAAATACCAAAATGTGCACACGATAGAGAAGAGATTTTATACATTCTTTGTCTCCTAAGTTTTTTTTCTAGTTTCCTTGTGCCCCCCTTATATGGTAGATTAACATTCTGCTTTGCCCAAGCCTCCCGTGGAGCTTATACATAAGGTCAGAATTAAATTTTGGACCCCAGGTTGCCTGTTTCCCTTCTTTCTATTTTAATCTGGTGTGCGGTTTTGGCAAAAAGCCCAGAGAGCCATCAGTCTAACTTTGAGGCCATCGTGGAGAAAAAGAGGCACCAGCAGTCATGCTTGCAGTCTTGTTTCTTATATTGTGCTAGCCCTGGTTGATTACAAGTGCAATTATAGATCATCTTTCACCTGTAATGCATGTCAGATACTACCCAAACAGGAGAGGCCGTAATGACTTATAAAGACAAATACATTTTTTCTAAGATTTCTCTAAATATGTGAATATATGAAAAATTTGTGTTGGAGGTGTAAAGTTGTGAATCACATCTGTTTGGAAAGTTGTGGCCAAAGATGAGATGGGAGAATTTGGTTAAAAAGGAAACACACCTAGAAATTAGTAGATGAAATTTGGGTCCCGTTAAAAGCTTTTAAAAAGTGAAGTGTATGTCAGAAAATATGAACTCGAAGTTAGTAGCAGATGCCGGGGTGGACATACCCATCACTGCTGGAATTTATGGCATCTGCAAGCTCTTTATAGCTTTGCCATAAAATATCCAGTTATGCCAGAATATCTGCTCTGGAGTAATTACATCTTTTGTGCCACCCATAAAAGGAACAGTTTGGCTCCGTATGAGGTATAAGACAGACAAGCACTGAAGTGTATTCCTTCAATTTTTCAAGTGCTTTCAGTTATTTAAAAAGTATTCCTGATACGAAATGAGCACAGTCATTTTAGATGTTAAATGATAAGCTCCAGAGAGTCTTTGCAATTTGATTGCAAATGAACTTTCACAAAATACATATTAAGTATTAATTGATTAGCTTTTGGAATAATAAAAAAAAGCCTCAGCAAACTAGTTAACTAGTTTGACAGGCAGAAGTAGCTTTAGCAAGAATGGTAGTTGCATGGAACCTTTGAATATTTTCCCTTGTACAGTGTCATGGAAGCAGAATTAGCTTGGTATTAGTATTATACCAATATTACATAAGATATTTTTCACTGAATATTTTCCTGAGGGATAGTTAGCCACATGCATGCAAAAAAGCGGTATGTTTTAGAGTAGTGTGTAGGTATCTTGGTTAGGGTCCCGCAAACATCAGAAGGATGTTGCTAAATCTATTCTGTATTTTTAAAGTCAGTATTCTGTCTCCCTTGCCATGCGCACAGAAAAGCATAAATAATACCCAGATTCTGAACATTCCAGAATTTCAGTCTTCTGACCTATTTGGCAAGCCAAGCTACGTTTGTCAACACCATTAGTTGTGATACTTTTCAGACAGACTCCAAACAGGCTTTATGAGCTATCTATATTTTTCAAAATATCGTTGTTTAAAAAAAAATCCTTTCTCCCCCAGGGAGTGTATGTTTATTGTGCCTGTGTGACTGTTTCCTAATAAATATTTGCTTGAAGTCTAACTGGATTGAGGAAAACATAAAATACAAGTAAGAATATTGTAAAGATCTCAAAGATAAACCTCTCAGATACTTAGGACCTGCTTCTGTGATGTATATTGGTATTAACTAAAGTGGAATTTGAGTACGTTCCCAAATGCTTTAGTGAATCGAGGCTTTATATTCCCACAAAATTTGCATCTGTCAAAAGTGTTTTTAAAATGACAGGTGAGATTGTAACTGGCAGGGGGGATGGGGAACCGGGGGGGATTGAGGTGATTTACTGATCTTGGCATTGCTTCCCAGCCCATTTGCAGTCTTCACGTTTTCTCAGTGTTCTGGGCTAATCTGGAACAAAAGTCAGCAGTATGGGATGTGGTTGCAAGCTGAGATTGGTTCATTCCCTATTCAACCTCAGAAATATAACTTTCTTCTCATTTCCTCAAGATAGTCTTAAATGAACTAATCCAAATAGAAACAGTTCAAGTCTTCCAGCAGCTAAATTAGTTTTGGTTTAAAACATTTTAAAAAATTTACATGATTAATCAGGAGAAAGTTGCATCAAATGAACCTGCTTATATTAAATATGTATATTAAGGCTGAATGTATTCAGGCTTCCATACTCTGCTTTTCTCGTAATAACTGTGTTTTGGCCTCCTGGGCCTGCATGCCTAGTTCAGTACCACAGAACCTCTTTATTTTCTTTAATGACTTTGAAGTGGTGGGTATGGCTCCGCCATTCTGTTACTGAGAGTGAAGTGTTGCATTTGCATGGATCAAGCATTAGTGCAAATACAATTACATCTCAGGAGCTGAAGTTAGTCACTGTTTACAGTATTTTTCTAAAGTCCCATCTCTAAATCTGTTGCTATTTTCCTAATCATCTTTTGAAGTTCTGAAGAAATTCAGGTTTTCTTGATCCTGTTGCATGGACAACTAGCTCTACCCTTCTTTGCTGCTGTTGGTTCACAAACGTAAAAAATCTTTCTTAGGCTAACATACTCAACTTCCAGACAAGATTGCTGTTCTGCCCTGCTCTCCCCCATTTTCTTCTTTACCAGATTGGGTATATTTATTAGTATGATTAGAGTCTGTTTCCCTGAACATTTTTTACATTTGACATAAGCTCAAGTATCAGAATTCACATAACTGTGTGAATTCTGTCATGTGTCACTGGCACAAATACAAACCCCAGCATGACTACATCAGCTCTTCCACCTCCTGAGAAAAATGCATTCATTTAATTGGACGCAGTTTGCTTACAGAGAAAATCTTGAGCAAGATTTTGAGCAAGGGCCTTAAACTAGAGGATTAATTTTCCTTTTTGTGGAAGACGATCTTGCGTTTTTCTCCGTAATTGTATGAGTTTGCTCTGCTTTTCTGTGAGTTTTCCCCTTTACTGCCATGTAGCTCATTAGCAAGGTTTCAACAGCAAGGAAGTAGGAGCAATGTTTCAGTTATAAATTGCTTTTAGGCTTTATATAACATAAAGAATTTTTCATGATGTTTAAGATGTAAAAGACACTGGAATTTCAGATAACAAAGTTACTGTTAATTTTTAATCCATCCTCAATAATACTGCAGAATCTGAAATGTAGTTATTGGTAGTGAGAGTAATAAACATCTCCCAAAACATTAAGCAAACTGACAGCTTCGAAGAAGTCAGAAATAACTTATTACAGAGAGGGAAAATAATAATTTCTGGTATCAACTGACATTTTCCTGCCAAGCTTGTGTTGGTCAAAGTATACATTTACTCATGAATAAATAAATAGTTTTCACTTCCTTGCATATTGTATGTTAGAAAGAACAAGCAGTACAATGAGGGTTGGAGGTGGTGTTTGCATGGCGTAGGTGGGGTTGCTCTCCATTTTCTCTAAGGGCTGACCTCTGTCCCCACAGGGCAGGTGACGTGCAGGGGCTGGAGCCAGGGAGGGAAGGGAGTGTGCCGTCAGGAAGCGGTGGCATGCGTGGACCTGCCTGTCCTCTACTCAGGGCTGCCTGCATCTGCCTGCGTGCCCCTGTCACGCCTGAGCAGGAGTGCAAGCTGCACATCTGTCTAGGCTTTCCCTGGAGAAGCAGATGGCTGTGTGTAACTTTGGAGAAGGAAGAAAAATGTTTTCTGAAATGATCTAATGAGCCGTTTATAGGTGGATGGAGAAAGATGATAAAACAAGCCTTTAGGCATATGGTTACAGTGCTTTGTAGGATGTACTGGAATTTTTCAAATTACTATAGTAGAAATGCTCATCTTGAAGATATCAGAAACAGCCAGGCTAACCGAGAACTGATTTGTTCCCTTTCTTTTCAAGTGTATTCTTGAATGACATTATCATTGTTCAGGGGTTAAAAGTCAAGACCGTATCCAGTTCCTATCTGTTGCTTCCTCTATGACTTTGGTCAAATTGTTCAGTTCTTTCTCATATTTTAGTTCTTACTTGTAATGCTCATGCACCAGTAGTCTCCATAATAGACGTTCTTTAGCCAAAAGTGCTGTATAAATGTATATTTTTAATATATTCTTAACATTAATATTGATGTCGCACGTATATTCTCCTCCAGCTTTACTTTGGGATTATTTCATTTGATGTTCACTGAACAATAGCTGAGAGGTGGTTAAAGGAGCTTTTTGTAAAGAAATGGAGCTGTGTTAGGAGAAAAGTGTTACATGTACATTATAACATCCCTTACTAGTGTTAAATCTTAGTACCTCAAGACATCATCACTCATTAAGGCAATTCTATCCCAGTGTTATAAGTGAGGGAAAAACACACAGGGACAATAAACACCAGATGTGTAAAGGTGGTTGTGTGTTACCTCCAAACAAAATCAGTGATTTATGGGGAGATTTAGTTAATACTTTAGGAATCTAATCAGCATGTCTAGTGTCACACCAGCACTAGTAGGAAGCATATGCACATTAACTGAAAAGGTATATTATATACAGCTAGGCTGCTAGATACTCCCATGATAGATTTAAAAGAAGAGACATTCAGTTCCTTGCCAAATACGAAATTATGTATGTATTGGTTTTAGCAAGGGTAGTTAATGCATACCTAAGTATCGTTTCCTATTTAGCAATAGTTTTCTATTTACTTTCTGTGTATAGGATACAGAAATGCATCTTGGCAGAAGATATTTCTGTGCTAGGACTGAAGTTCCATAAGTTCCTACTAAAGTCAATGAGAGCTTTACTACTGAATTTAATAAAAGCAGAGCTATGCCAATACACTTTCAAAAAACCATCCCTCAATCTGCTCAGTGTTATTTACTTTTTAGCAAAGTTATACAATTGTATGTTGTATTTGTACACTGAGGCTTCAATACAACAGAGGTATTCTTCAGTGTAGCAACAATGGCAAGTAATATTTTTCAATTATAGGAGGCTGAAAGCATAGTGGTTCTGCAGGAAGTTTATTTTGGCACAGGACCTTGTGCCAAAAAAAATTAGGTACCTTTTGTTTTAAAATGGCTGTGGATCAGTTCCTGAGGCTGGAATGTCAGTGAATGCTTATTTCATCAGCAAAGCATCTGCAGAGTCCAATGCTGGCTGAAGTGCTGAGATCCCAGAGTTTGGCTTATGACATTTTCTTTTAAACAGCATTCTTCTCCATGTTAAGTACACCTTTAAAAATGGCCAAGTTACTCTCACATAAACTGTTTCCCTATTTATATTCAATTTGCTCTGACATCGTGCTAATACAAGAAAATGTAGAATATTACATGTAGGTAATGTTATTTTCTTTAAAACCTTTATTTGTAGTCCGTTCTTGAATAGCTCAGAAGACCATCTTTATGCAACAGCTGTGTGCACCGAACAAGGATTCTCTAATTTCACTGTATGTGTTCATCTAAACTACAGCAGGGAGTTGATGTTCTTGTTGCCAAAAGGTAGCAACTTTCAAGCCGCATGTGGCAGTTTTCCATTCCAAAAGAAATGGGTGTTCTGGAAGTGGATACTCTATGGCAGCTTAATTACAAATCAACTCCTAGTATCTTGAACATACCTGATCACAGGTTGCACGTTGGCAGTTCCTTTCATAGGTCATCTGAGATACTGCTGGGTTGATTCGTGGTTCGATTTGTCTTGGACCTCAGGATTGTCGTGAACTAGAAGCAGACCAGTTTTCTTCCTCAACCCATGGACTTAACACCTGGAAAATTCCTTAGCCAGAACTGTTTACCTTGGACCATATCACTGCAAAAGGTGAACCGTAGTATCAACAATCTTATTGTGCAGCTGCTTTGCAGTACAAAGAAACCCTAGGAGAAAAAAAAACCAACAAAACCAATATTGCACTGGCAAACAGTATTTGTTCTCCTGGAATTCTCTATACTAACCATCTTGGTTCAATGACAATTTTACTTGAAGAGCTTATATACCAGACATGACATTAGTAACAGTTGTCATAATGTTTCTGGAAGCTGCAGAGCTTCAGACATACTAAATTTTGCCTAATCTAATTCTGCTGAAGTTCACTGGTCTTTCTGTTGATTTCAGTGGGAAATAGATCAGGCCCTTAAAAGGTATATAGTCAAAACAGCTTAAGAGAGGGAATGGTCATACATTAAAGATAATTAAATAGATCTTGAACATCTACTCTGGCTCTGGGGAGAAAAAAGACAAAACTGATTTTTAAGCTTGGCTAATTAAGCCTTGGACAGTTTTAGTAGTGAACTCCCACCTATCAAAATTTCTTTGTAGTCATAATGATGTCTTAATCCATGGCAACGGTTTCACAGTACACTGCAAAAAATGTCCGCAAGATAGGCCACCAGACAGCACAACACTGAGCAGTTGCATGCCTAACCAGCTATCATTTGCCAGTATGGTCTGTGGCTGTGAAAGGACACACTGCGTTAGCAAAGGTAGCCAAGCACACTCTGCCGAGTAGTTGTGTTGGTGGCAGAATTTTTACTCCTAAAACTTTGTTCCGTGGACCAGTCCTATGATTAAACGAAGGGAAGGGGCTGGGGTAAGGTGTGAGTAAGGACTTTAGATCAGGAGTATGGTCAAGACTCAGGTAGTGGCAAATGAAGCCCCTCATTTTAAAGATTTTGGTAAAGGAGCTAGACAATGTAGGGTAGAAACATATAGTCAGTGTCAGAAAGTAAGGGAGTGGAAGAAGTTCAATCTTTGAAAGCTTACAATGGAAAGTTACTGCAACTAAGAGAGGGAAGTGACCTTTTGTATGTTTTTTAATTTTTTTTCTCCACGTCCCCTAATAACTTTTGAATATGTTGACTAATTTCAGCCACGTTTGACAGAGATTTAGGAGTCTCTGAGAGAACTAAGTTACTGACGATAGTTTTAAATAGACAGCTGGGGAGAAGGGGAAGGCACTCTAAATTGCCCAACAGGAGGAAGCTTTAATGTGACATCACATTATTAGGGTATCCATATGAGAGGCAGACATTGCTACAGGCATGGGAAAAAATTTCAAATAATTACTGAACCATTTCAGATGTCAGTGACATAGCAGATACAGGAGCCCATCAGTTCCTGGTGCAGATGTACCAGGAGTGTCAGCAGTTTGTCCCCCATCAGGGACAAACTTTATTAGTTGCAAGGCAGATGGAGCTACCAATACTTCCCCTTCTCACAATTCCACAACATTTAACTAATGTATGAAAAAAAAAAAAAAAGGAAAGAAAATGTGATCATGAGAGTTTTCAGAGTCCCAGACAAATAAAATATATTTTGCCACCAAATAAATCCAGTATTATCTATATGAGGGAAAGGTGAGGAGGTTCAAAGATGAGTATGTCACCAAAAACACGAGCATGTGTTTAAGACAGTAAAAAGTAGAATCCTAATGAATCCGTTCACTTTTATAGAAAGAATGTGGCTGCTGGCTAGGCTACAGTCAGATGGTTAGCCTGATGACTATAACTCAAAATTTATGCGAATGTTCTGTAAATGTCACATGTATTATGGACTGTCATTAGCCCAATAATCATTTAGATCAGAGTTGAGCAGTTGTGGCTAAAATAAGAAAAGTAATGTTAATCTTTTTTGCAGGTGCTAGTGTGCTGTCAATTACATAACTGTGTACAAATAAACTGAAGGGGCTAAACTTTTTGACTGGTGATATTCGTCATCACAGAATGTCATTTATGCTGGGTTTTGCTGTTGTAGATATGATTAAGAACTCTGATAAAGGCCAATATTTTTGAAAATTAAACAAGAAATGAGAAGCAATCTTTTTGGAGCTGAAGGAGATTATCTGGTTGCAGACTGGTTAGCAGTAGTACTTTTGTGTTATTATTTTGGAGGGTGCTTAAAGGCAAAAGCCATTTTTAAGCTTTTTTTTTAGGTTGACTTCTTTGGAGTTTTTGGCTTAATGTAAATAACAGCGTTGTTCCACAGAGAGGTATCATTTTACATCAAACTCCTGATAAAACCCAGTAAATAAACTTTTCTCAACACATAAACACTAAACAATTGGGTTGTTTACTGCTAAATATTTACTGCGAAGCCTTAGAAGTGTTTAAAAACTGGTTTTTCTGGTTTCTGTTGGGGCAGATGCCCTCATAGGATCTCTTTTCAATCCCCATTTTCCTTTGCAGGCACCTTGTTTAAGCAGGAAGAGCTTAATTTAAGCCGTAATCTTTTATCAGAATAAACCTTAGTCGTGTTTTCAAAATACTGGTGCTCCTCTACCCCCTTAATTTGACAGGTCAGGGAAGCAGGTGATGTACTACACTCCCAGCAGCCTATTGCTTAAAGCTGACTGATACAAAGTAAACGTACTGTTTTGCCAGCCCATCTCTGTAGGATAACACTCCTTAAATTTACCAGCATTGCACCAGCTTAGGTTATCTTTGCTCAAGAACAGAGCATATAGCTCCAGTGCACGCGGCTTTTAGCATCTTTTGACAACTCACACTGGGAATTTATACTAATGGCTGAAGGCAGGAAGATCTGGAATTCGAGAAGGGACTCTGTCTTTTGGTTGAAAGAATTTGTTTAGTGATACTTTCCATTGCAGAGAATTTAACTTTAGTGAAGTTGTCATCAGTTGACTGTTCATCTCTTCACATTTGGAACACAATGTGCCTTACCTCTCCCAGGCAAAGCTAAGCCTTACTGTTTTAATGACAAGTTCCTGAGATAGGATCTACCTGCTGCCTTTATTGCTCAAGCATAAATTGCCTATGGTTAAATATTTGATCATTTAAGATACAGGTGGGTTTGGGGGAGGTAATGTAAGACGTAGTATACTGATAATATACTGACTGAGTTCAAATGGATCTAAAAAGAACCAGTTAAACTAAGAAAGTACTCAGATTTTGATTAGCATCACTTGAATTCCAGCAGTTTATTGCTTGGGACAAATTTCATTGATTTTTAATTATTGTTCTTCAATTGATTAGTTTTAACTAGAAATTAGCAAATACTAACTGGTCCTTNAGCCATAGTCATATCTTCTGTATTCAGCTCAACCACAGGAAGAAGGCAACCGATTAGGAAAAAAATTAAATGCATAAGAACAACTTTAACCTAAGTAACAATTATTAATACAAATTTTTTTCATTGAAAAAGTGTGTCCCCAGGATGTTGTTGATAATCCTACTAAAGGAACCAGTTCTTAAATGAAATGTAGTATTTAGTGCATTGAGATACAGCTGACGTGTAAAGTAGCACAGGTAAAGAATTGTAAAATTATTATCGTATCTTTACCTTTCTCCTTGGTTTCTAGAAATGAAGATTGTGAGGCGGCTTAGCCAGTGGGTACAGTTCTGGCCTTCATTTGTGTCTGCTGACATCTGATCTGGCATGTTCAGCTACTTGGCCTCACATTTCAAGTGTGGTAGAACCTATTCATCCTTTTAACAGAATTTGAACCCTCCAAACTCCATAGAGTAGAGCGGTGAAGGAGTTGTGGGAATTTTTAGTATGTTCCTGAAAACAGGTTGTGCACCTTTCAAAGTTCATAGGATAAAGTTTACACCTCTATCAAAAAATCACTTGTGAATCCACAAAGAAGACTCAGAGGACTAGTAGTATTTCCTTAAAACATAAGGGTATTTTTACATCCTGATTATTTTTTAATTATTTTTTAATTAGATGTAATTTGAACTGGAAATTTGCATTTCATATGCAAGGTCCATGTATTTTTCTTCCTGTAAGTAAAAACTGTTCAGCAGGATATACAGCCTCTGGGTCTAGATTTGCAAACTGCTCCTGTGAACAAACACTTTCCTTCTTGCAAAGCCTCTTTCTGTGGTCAATGAGGATGCACACAAGCAGAGAGATCAGCCTGAACTTGTGGTCCACAGGCTAAAGCCTTGTGTTTCTAGAGCAGAAAAAGGCATGATATGAGATAAGTCTGATGATGGCTCTTCTAGCAAAGACATTTCTCAAATTGTTAGAAAAAAACATTGTACATTAGTGATGTGGGTGCTGTAGCACCTCTCTCGCTTCTTTTCAAGTAGGCTTACCCTGTTCAGCTCAAGCCTTCTAAGCACGATGCCAGTAACCTCTGCTGCGATGATACTAGAGGACTGTGAACTATGAGTTCTCTTCTCAGTCTTCAGTTAATGTTGGCAAATAGAAAAAGTAATCGTTTTCCCCAAACGCTGAGAGGGTGGGGAGCTGCTGTTAGTAGGAGCAGCAGCAGGGGCACAGCGCAGGCAGCTGGTC
Organism: Fregata magnificens; assembly: GCA_013389945.1. Taxonomy (NCBI): domain Eukaryota; kingdom Metazoa; phylum Chordata; class Aves; order Suliformes; family Fregatidae; genus Fregata; species Fregata magnificens. The sequence goes on along the minus strand of WAAD01026352.1, from coordinate 245,717 downwards.
CAGGAGGAGTAGTTCTCATGCACTCTCTGTGTCTCTCACACAAATGTCATCAGCTGGTGGTAGGAGTAGCAGCAGCAGGATCACAGGGGTGTATCTCACATGATTCACTGGGGTTCTGACTTCACAAAAATAATAAAAAGAACAGACACAATTTCCAATAAGAAGTAATCTCTAGGGTGCAATGCCCTGGACGGCAAGCCTTCTTTTCTTTTGGAATTTTCCACTGCTCCTCATCGTGACGTCTTTGCATTGCAGACACCAAGCAGTTGTGAGCATTCCCATGGCAAAGCAAGTCTGTGGTTTGCCATGTGCACAGACTCATTGTTACAGACTCACTGTGCTTTCATTTTCTTTGTTTTTCATTGCCAGACATGGAAAATAGAAATTACCCTTTAGTGAATGTATTTCCTGTCTTATTAAAATAAAGAAATCACTGTTGATAGTTCTTGCCTTGGTCTTGCCAATATTGATTTCCATTAAAAAAACAAGCCTTACCTGATATCCATCCCCCGCTGCCCCGACACTTTAGTGCTTTAGGAAAGTTCTGGATTGATATCCCTAGACAGTGAAGTCTTCTACCTGTAAAACCTGTCACCAGCAACATTATTTTATCTTTTTAACCAGTATGTCTCAAGTGTAGTTGAAAAGAGCACAGCTAGGGTTGTATTGGTGGCTCAGGCTTCATACTCACTTAGGCAGAAGTAACAATTAGCATCAATGACAGTACTACACTGATCTCCAGCTTGAGACAGCACTCAAAGTCCTCTTCTGTATTTTACTATTTTGCGTGTCACCATCAAAAGCAAAATTTTTCAAATTGTCGTTTAGACATTTGTTCTGCAAATATGTATGCATTTGTTTTGCACTAACTTGAATAACGTCACTGAAGAAAGTTGGGTTAATCACATATCTGTGTTGGGCCTATGCTTAAGTTTTCAGAATAAAATAAAGATATAAGAGCTTTATTGTAAGATTTATGGCCCAGATGGCGGCCAGCATCCACATATAGTATTAGTAATCTGTTCTAACAGCTGTTTTACGTCCTTGCTACCAGTGGGATTAAACAGGACAGTAAAAGCATCTTTGTCAATAAATGACAAAAAGGTAGGAATTAATAGTCATATAGTACACAGCCGTTCAATTAGAAGATGGGAAATTGCTTGCTGCAGATGACAGCATTTACTCTTTTCTTTTCAGCAGCTTAAATATTTGTTTTCATTATTCATGAAATTTTGTTTTCCACAATTAAATCTTTTGACGTTATCAGTACTTACTGATAATTCAGTGACAGAAGATACTGGTTTGTATGACAGGGAATTTCAGTCTGGTTTTGTACTGATCTATAATAAAGAGGCTATTGGTGATATAAATCACATTGATATAAATTTGGCCAAGTTTGATTCAGCTGGGTGGTGTGCTACTGTCACTCTTGGCCTCTTCTGCTAATTGTAGCTTGACATGTCTGTTTTCCTTATAGCTTAAGAGCAAAACTTAGCACACTTTGACAAGTGGTAAAAGTATTTTGTTGAAGTTATTTAAAGTTCAATTTATTGTTGTATTGAAAACAAGACCAGGGTGCATAAATTCTGAAAGAATTCCCTAGCTGGATTAGTTTACAAAAAAAAAGGGAGTTCTGAGGATTCCCAGCAGTTCTTACTCTTTGTACTTCCCGCTTATAAAGTCTTACTTTGTGATCACAAACCAAGCAGATTCCATTTTAAAGCTTGTAATGATGTGAACTCATTTCCTTGGCAGGTCTTAAGATTTGATCAGGTGATCAGAAACAATCTGGTTAGTGCAATATAAGAATCAGCTGCAACATGATAACTGGCTGTGTGCACTCTTACAGTCTACTTTAGTACAAATAATACTGGTTCACTTAAACCACATTCCTCTTTCAAGTACCTTCCAGCATTGTTAAAAGGTTTGCAAAAACCTGCTTTACTTGCCAGAGCAAGAGAGTTATGAGTGTGCATGTAGTTACTAGTCTCAGCTGGCAAAATGATAGCTTACATCTGGAGGCAATAACTTCCTGAAACTCAATAGCCTGATCTGGTACTGAAAATACTTTTATTTTAAAGGGAGTGGAGAAAAAGGTCTCCCTTACTTAAATATGAAGTGTCACAGTCAGAAAAGGATTTTTCTGACTGTCAGTCATTTTCTAAATGACTGCTCAAATTAGCTTGCATTGTCTGCATTTGTCTGGATGTCAGTGGTTGTCTTCAGTTGTCTGTGTTGGGAGAATTTCAAGTACTGATTGTCATGCTGGGTCAGTGCCTGGTGGCCAGCTTGATACCTTTCCAGGAATCGCTAGAGGCAGAAGAAGTTCTTCCCAGAGGGCTCTGGACCACCCTGCCTGGTATCTTTTGCCTGCATCATCATCTCTATGTACTCTTTTGCTTTTGTACTGTAGAAGAAACAGCCGGTGGAGGTACACCTCATATCTTCAAGTTGGCTTAATGGAACCCTACTGTGCCTTGTCTGTGGTTAGGGGGAACCCTATCACAGAAGTCAATTTCACGTAGTCAAATTATGCAACAGACTTCAGCTCATTGCATACTAATACAGAAAACCTAAGTCCTTGACCATGTTCTAGCTATATTCTCCAAACAGTTTATTGTGTGTGTCTCTCTTGGAAGAAGCTTTGGAGCTCCGTGTTGCTAGCAAAGGTTTCCTGATTTTGTTATGTGGACCTTAGGGAGCAAAAAGTTCTGATCCATTAGTACAACATTTCACGTTGTCTGCTGTTACGTGTCATTTTTTTAAGTAGGGCACAGATGGTGTATATGCATACCTTTAAGTCTTTTGGGGATCTTTCAAGACGTTAGATATTGTTATTGTTAGTAATAATGGGCAAACCCTTTCCATTGCAATTCAAACAAACAATTCACAGCTCTTCAGGAGCTAAGGCTAAGACAAATTTGAGCCACATTTTTGTCCTTTCTCTTCTGGACTATTTTGGATGCTATTCCATTCCTGGTATAACTTATACTGTAAGGAAAACTGTACTGTAAGGGTACAACAGCTGCCATGGATTACAGTATTGATGGCCACACTGTTAGGAATCCCTCCTGGTCCTGACAGACTGCTTCGGTGCAGACAGTGGAAAAGGCATTCCCCACCGAGGAGCTTTGTATTGTTTACACAATACTTAAAATCACAGTTTTCCCCATATTGCATTCAAAGCTTTTATAGTTTGCTGTGCTCTGCCACAGCAGGATGTTAAATTCACCCATCAAGTTTATTTTGGCTGTGAGTTTTAATTGTCTTGCTGAGTTTCTCATTTTATATTTTCTGGATGTTGTCATACCATTCCAGTATTTCTTCTGGAGACATCCATGTTGCAGTGAAATAATCTGACTTTCAGACTACAGTCAGAGGAAATTTTAGAGTGTTTAAAATAAAAGCCTGGGCACAATAAACTTTGTTCTGTCAAATCTTACAATTTTAATGATCTCTAAGTGCTGCAACATTTCCTGGTTGATCAAACTGTGGAAGGTCAATGGATCACTGTACACATCATTTTATACTCCCAGTTCATGTTTTGCACTCCACTGACAGAATTATTTCTGGGGAACTGCTAATGCTTGAGAAATACTATGGAGAATAGCCATTTATTTTGTCTTTCCATTTTCATTTTTAATGCATCTGTCTTAAAAACTTGAGTGAGATACTGTATTTGTAAAACAAACTTCACTTCTTTCACTTTATTGACTGAAACTAGATACAGAATCCTTTGATGAATTCTACTGTGCAATAGAGGACCATATTGTCACAACTTTGGGACTGTTTATCATTTGCTCTGCTGTTCACGTGGTTATATTTCCTGATTTGTGAGGCCTACCTTTTTGGTTTTTTTAAATGTATTAACAGCTTGCACAAGTGGACTCCAGAGGTGTACATCTTGGCGCTGTCTTTGTTCGTGGCCTTACAACTTTGCTCATGGCCAATAGTGCCTGTGGCTTTCCGTTCAGAATGGATGATTTGATGCCTTGGGAAGTGTTTGATGGAAAACTTTTTCAAGAAAAATACCAGCAGTCGCACCGAGGTTGCTCTTTGCAAGAGCTTTTGGAAGGCAATGTGAGTAATTGCATCCTCTTAGACAGTTCTGTATTCTTTGAACAATGTACCTGTCCATATTTGTTTGTTGTTTTAATATTCATGTTTACACTGGTCCCCTTTCTTTGTATTTTTCCTCTCTTCCCTATTCCTTTTTCATCCTCTCTGCCAAAAAAACCCTAAGTAGGTAGAAATACTGAGACTATGAAGGAAGCTATAATTTTACCTTTATTTTTGTTTCCATTACTCAGAAAATAATATAAAGAAGTGTCAAAATGGTTGTCATTTTCAAAAAATGAAAATGCCTGTAATGGTTTTCAAGTACTAAGATATTAATCAGATCTTTTTCCTGTAAGATTTTAGGCAACCTATTAAGAATGTCTTTAAATAAGCATACTGGGTATAAGTTTTAAAGTGTTTAAGAGTGATATTTTTAAAGGTATTAAGGAACCTAAAGTTTGAGATGAAGGTTTGGTGAATTCAAAGAGGAACTGGAAATCAGAGGAAGGTATATATCTATGTATTTTTTTAAATTCTCACCAAATACCTTCCTGTACCTCTAAGTACTTAGTTCTCAATCCCGCTTTTCAGAAGCTGAGGATTTGTGCAATTTGCTTGCTATGTTACCAAAAAACCAGTATGACTTAAAACATGTCTGCCCAGGCAAGGGCAGGGAGGTATCAGCAGAGTCTTGCTGGGTATGGGCCATATCTGGTGCATTAGGGTGGCGTCATGTCCAGGCTCAGAGTTAGGGTCTGCTAGACCGGGTGCAAGGCTATATTAATGCACTAGTGAAGGCTCAGAGCAGACCTGGCTCATGCCCCACCAGCAGAGAATATGTGGAGAGATGCTTGGGTAGATCTGTACTCATCTGTGTAGATAGCTCTTAAGACCTTCGATTAGTGTGTCTCTTTTCAATGTGAACTGAAAATCCTGTATCATTTAATTACTTTTGAAAATTTTACCTTTGAAATGTTTTACCTGCTGTTACATATATCACTTGAGGTTAAAATAAATAAAAGTGATTACAGAGAAATTTTGTTTATTTGTTTTGAATTATTTTAATCTCATGCATTTAATACCAGTTGTGGTATAATTAGTTTTCTTTTCCAATTTTGTGTCCAATTACATACCATCCTGATCCAGAGTGATGAGTGGAATGCATGTGGGTGGGTGGAATGTATGTGTTTTCAGCATGGAGGAGGAGGGTAATCCTTTCTATATGGAATCAATCATATGATTAGGACTATAGTCTCTATCCAAATCCTGTGGTTCCCATTAATTGGTCTGTTGATTTCAGCAGATTTTGATTGGGCCAGTGGTTCATCCAGTTTTTCATGTAGGACTTTTGCAGAACAATAGAGGCTGTAAAGAATAAACGGGAAAATGTAAAACTATACAGATCTATGTGAAATTGATACTTCTTTTCCATTTGGGTAGAATTCAGGTTAGTGAATAACTTTTACAATATATATCTAAATCTGTACAAAATTTATATTGGCTGAGAGGTATTTTTAAATGTGTTAGGTAGTACGTTTTAGCTAACGTTTGAAAATCTTGATGTGGTCAGGTTAAAGTTATATTTTAACCTGTCTTAGAAGGAAGGTGAAGGAAGATGCTTAGATCCCTAGAACAGAGTTGGAAATTTGCTTGGTCAACTAAAATGTCTAGGTTAGGGTTTTTAAAAGCCTGATACTCTAGTTTAAACAAACCCCAGATCAACTGTTCTGTTGGGGGGAAAAATAGTCTAGCCCTGTGAATTTTTAGAGTAGTTTAAATATCTTTTTCTTTTTTAGGTGTGATTTTATGGTACATATATGGCAGAGATAGCTCCCAGACTAATAAAATAGCTTTCCAGCTTATCAGTTTGAGGCAGGAACCTGGTTTTGGGAGAATTGCCAAGAGATGCCAGTTTAGCTGGGGACACTGGCAAGGCAACAAGCTTATGTGATTGGTTTTTCCTATTATTATAAGTTCAATTTTAATAAATAAAATGGGTACTTAGTTCCTGGCAGAGCTTAATGTACCGCTGGAAGCCAAGATCTTTCAGCACTTGTTTGTTAACAATCTACCCTTGAGCACCATAAATCTAATCTGATGATAGCGACAGCATTGTATTCAGAAAAAAGTTATTCTGCATGGGATGTTTTGTTATAGAAAAGTAATAGGAAAAAGGTACTCCTTTTGGTGTTCGGTGCTTGTCTCCTAACTCCTAAGGTCCCTTCTCTATGATCTGGACAGTTACATTACTTCAGGGAGTTCAGGAGATCTCAGAATCAGTGTTGCTTTGATTATGATGGGCTTAAATACAGTTAATAGCTTCATGAAAATTACAGTAGAAATACAATCTTGGTTAAATATTTACATGTATACCAGAAATTTTGAACATTTTAGGGTTGCTTTCCACAGATTCTTGTACCAAAAGAAGAAAATGTATAAATTAAATGCAGGTGATATATTTGTGGGCAAGTTTTTGTGTGGCTGAGCTCTTTGTAGCCTAGCAGCTGTTAAAGATAAAAAATGGAAAGCTTCTGATAAAAATCAAAAATAGAGTCATCTTGCTTTTTAAAAAAAATATGCTAAGCTCATATTATGCTAGTTCTGTTTTTCATAACAGTAATCATATTAGTTTGTTTATCCACACAGAAAATTGGATATAATAGTCTCATAAAGCAGTGAGGCAATGATATTATCACTTTATTAGCCTTTTTATTGTGCTTCTCACTAATGAGTATGTTCATGCTCAATTTTCTTAAATCAAAACCAAATTACCTAATGGGGTCAGCATAAGTGATATGTTTTGTCCTTTTCTGATCATGCCTTTCATCCAACCTTCATAAACACGTTCTGAATTTGTTCTCCCAAGAATACAATGAAAGGTTTTTCCCATTAGTGGGTGTTCTTCACACACTGTACTCACTTTGTGTAGAAGAAAAAAAATCTGTGGATTTTGCTTAAGGCTCTATAAAGAGTTTTTTTAACCCAAAAAATGTGCTAGGAAAGCTCGCAGGAGGGTTCAGGGATTCAGACTCTACCTCTAATTTAAGAAACGTCTCTAGTTGCTGCAGTCTTGCCACCTACTGGATTTTTACCTTATCCTGTAATCCTCTCCCCTCCTTCCTGCTCCCCCTCCACCTTGGTGGTTACAAAAAGGAATTGTCATCCTGTAAAAATCAGTTCACTTTTATGACAATCACAAATCATGCTATTGCTCTAAAATCTGTCTTTTCATAATTCTTTTCAACGTGTACTACTGCCCACATGCGCAGTACAAATCAATAAGAAAGAAAAAGATTCTAAGATCTGACACTTCTTCAAAGCTCCCTGAAATCAGTGAAAGTTAAGGATGTATCACATCTCTTAGTACTGCGTCTTTAAATACCTTCAGCTTCTCCTTCTGACAGTAGAACTTTTCATCACACCACAAGGTAAACATTTTTATTTAATTTCACCATTTCTCATTAGACTTGGTTATATTTTATCAGTCAGGAGTTGGGGCTGATGTATTACTATTGTGTTAAATTTTGTTTCTAATATATGAGATTAAGATACTTTGATTTTCACTGGTGTGTTTTCCATGAGTTCATCAGTCCTTATCTGGAGGCTTTAACCATCTCTGCCTGAGGTATTGCTGATAGAAGTCAAGTGTATCTACAGGTGCAAGGTAATAGAATAGGAAAGCAGGTGATTTACAGATGTGAGCAGAGAAGACAAACAAACTTCACTGAGAAACGGGAAGACATTCCTTCTGCACCGCTACTCATTCCTCCAAGGATGCACTTTTAATATGAAATGTTTGAACTTTGTTTCCTGAAACAATGCAAGCCAGACCTACCACCTTCATATATGCATGTGTGGTTAAGACAAGTCTTTTAATTGTTGTATATGTGCTTGTTGATTTGTGCTACACCTGAAGAGAGAAAAGCAGAAGAGTCATTGATTTTTAATCCTGTTGTCTGCAGGAGTCTTTGTATACACCCTTCCAGAATCTGAAGTCTTTCATTTGCAAGGCTTGCATGGGGAAGAAAAGAACAATACAGAGCAGACCAAGAGGGAATGGATGTATCACAGGTTGGCATTGTGTTAATTTTCTCAATAAAGTCAGTATATGGGTGAGCTCAATTATCCTTCAACAGCAGCAGCATTTACATAGGCAGCCCGTCAAGCTAAGTAAATTATAAGGTCTTTCTCCAAGAAACCAAAGGAGAGATCTAAGAAAGTCTTTCCTGTTTTTAGGAATTCATGTGAATTAGCTACATAGTGAGATGTATGCAGTAAATAAAATATCATTCACTGACAGAAACATCACTGCTATTTACTCAGTGACTAAAGTTACTTTTATAGGAGGAATTAGATGACTCAGAGTTTTTTCTTCCTTTCCCTCAGGGGAGCTATTTTAACACTGGTAGTTGAAGGTCTGAGTGAGGCATTGAAGAGAGAATACTCCTTATTGGACTGACTGATATAGTTCAAAATACAAGAAAGCTCTTGGGCAACCTGGAGAATGGCTTTTTTTTTTTTTGCCTAGGACCTTGCTTTTCTTTCCCCCAACTTTATGGCTCGGTTTACTAAAGACATTTGTTTTCCCCACCTGACTTTCAGGGAAAAAAGAATCTGAAAGGTTCTTAGCATCATTCACAGATCAGCCTGAATTTTGAGGCTTTTGAGGCTTCGAAATAATTCACACTGAATCTCAGTGTTTATGCTGGTATTATGTTTATTACCTGCTTAATATGTGATCAACTACAGTGTCTGTGAGGATAAAAATTACCCCTTCAAAATTTCTTCAGCAAATTACAACAGACAATGATTTTCTAATAGTTCAGTACTTTGCATTATGTGACGGCAATACTTCTCATGTGGTACTACAGCATACTGGTGCTGGACATTCAAAATTAAGGGTATCTGTTGGTGATTTATGATATCAGATGTGGTTAGCATCTGCTATTGCTTGAGAGCTGTACTTAACCATTTTAATTATGATTTGTGATTCCAATTTGGACAGAGATTTCTGTTTTGTTTTAATGACTGCAGTCTCCAAATCTGTGTCATAAAATTTTGATCTGGTTTCTAAATACACTTGTTAACAGCTTGTAATCATGATGTGCATAGATGGAAATGAGGACAAGAACCATGCTTATTAGGCTGACTTTAGTTTGGAAAAATTGTAATTGTGCATAAGTATTTTGGCATAAAACTAAGAAATGTTGTTTCCCGAAACAGAATATGCTGTCTCTCTTTTTCTTCATTTAATCTTATATACAGTCAGAGTTGCTTAGTAAATACTGTTTTTCAGGAACACAACAAAGAGAATTTAATCCCAGGTTCCAACAAACACATAGAAGTTCTTTTGTTCCTCCATATCATAACCAGATGAGGGGGTTCCTATGGAGAAATCCTCAACCACAAGGTAAAAGCGTACACGTGTGTGTATCTGGAATTGTCTGTATCAACAATATATCAGCTTTGTTTCTATATCCAGTTTGCATTTGTATGGATGCAGTTACCCTGTGGCTACAGCAGTCGGTAACAAAGCTTGTATCAGTTATAGTTGTGTACTACCATTAGCAAAAACTATCTCTGCAAAGTGAGGTAGGGTGTAGCAATATAATCTGGAGTCATCTTTTACTCACAACGTTCTGGGAAAAAAGCTTTCATGTGGTATTTAAACTTTCCATGCTTAGTCTCAGCTGAACTGTGTTTAAAATTGTCATAGTTCTAGAACAAATTGGCACAGCTGCATAGAAATGTCTGTCTAAAGTCTCTAGCTGCAGATCTTAGTTCATACTTCAACAAAACACTTAAGCATGTGAATGAAGTTAAGCACATTCTTAAATGGTTTTCTAGATCAGGGTCTCAGCTTCCAGATTATTGCCAAAGTAATACAAATTCTATCTTGTCTTGGCATTAATCTTGTCATTCACCAGTCTCACTTCTTGAACAGCACAGACATTTCAATGAAGCATCACTGTGGATAACACTGTTGAGCGGACGTAATTCAGTTTTACTTCCTCATTATTATGAGTTAAAGCACGTAGATTAAAGAAAATAAGCAAAAGGAAGAGACGTGTCTAAGAAAGATCAATTATTTTATTAAGTCTGCAGAGCCTAAATTTCTTCTGTGTTTCCAGGTGAGGTTTTCAAAGAAGATTGATGATGATTAGGGAGGATAAATAGTAAATAAATGCAGTAAAGTATTTAATGTGTTTCAGCTGCCCCTGTTGTATGCTTGAGAGTGACATACTATCATTTGATTCACAGATAAGATTGTTTGATCATGTATGTAAAATGTAAAGCTAAGATATAAAGATATAGAGTGTGTATGCTGACCATGAGCAGAACCAAAACTGGTCATTTTTACTGCGACCATCCCAAGAAGTCTGCTGTTCAGGGTCAGGTCATCTCTGACCAGCTCCAGAGATCTTATTCCACAAAGTATGTTCCACAGTGACTGTGCTGAACTGTGTTATAAATGTGTTTCAGTAGCATTATTAAAACATCTTGGCTTCTTCTACACTAGCCCTATTTACTACCCTCAGGATGCTCTTAAAACATGATCCCATAAGTGCAGTTAAATTGCCTCTGTTATAAGTAAAATAGATTTATTGGAAAAATATATCTGTCCTTACAAAAGAGCCCTGCAATGTTTTAGAGCTCCTTTTAAACTGATCTGCCAAGATGACTCATTTTGACAAAGTTTCTTTTTCCTAAGTTTGCTAATATTAAGACAGGTATTTGGGTTGCTTAGTTATGTAGCTGTTGTCTCTGCTATATGTGTGTGTCTCACCAAAGAGAGAGGAAAAAGAAGAACAAAAAAGTAGCAATTTTGTGTTCCATGATAGCTTACGTGATAAAGCTTCCTAGTAATATTACTGACATCTGTCTAATCCCATCCTTTATGTATCTTCCTGTGGTGTACTGTTATGGTTCCTGCTGTTGCACATTATATATAAATCATTGGATTAAATGAATTAAAAAGTAATGGAACAGTAACCAGGGGACCCATATCTTCTGTGTCAGGAGTGTACCTAATGATTAGGCAGCCTTTGCTCTCTCTTATCAGTTGATGTTTAAGAATTCCATGACAATGCCTCAACATCAACAGTGAAGGAAAGAGTGCCTCCACCCAGAAAGCATAAACCTAAGAAGCACTGGTATTTCTTTGAGATGATGGTTTGAACTCCCTCAGGCAGAACAAGAACTGAACTTAGGCATCCCTCATTTTATGGTGAATACTAATCACTGATCTGTTGTAATTAACATCTCATCCTCTAGCTGTATTTTGAGAGAAGGGAATTCAGCTGTGGGTTTTTTGGGTTTTCGGAGGGTTTGGATATTTTTGTTTTGATTTTATTTATTTATTTAAAGTTCTCTTCATAAATTTCTTGGCTATGTGTCACAAATGGAGAGTGCATCCATGTAACTCAGAGCAGGACATCTAACCCTTACAGGGAGGTAGATTTTCCCTTAGTGTTTCTTGTTTGTTAATTTAGAAGACTTCCTATTTAGCACACTGACTTTTGTGTGTCCCATTCTGAGTGTCTGTCCGTTCTAGTGCTTGTTAAACAAATCGTAGGTATCTAATTTAAAGGTAAGGTTAGGCTTCTGTTATTGAGATATAAAACTTTGCATTGCAGCACTTTGTAATCTGTGTGCTTTGAGTTTAAAAGTCTTGCCTGAGGTAGCATAGATGTCTGTAATAAAGCATGACTTTATGGATTCTAGGTTCGTGGCTGAAACACCATACCACATGCCATATAGCCTATTGGTAGACAAAACTTCATTAATTAGCAGTTAAGACCACTAATACGTTGTTTTGAATCACATTGTTACCTCATTCTACAAATAGCTAAAAATAAATGGAGCACTAAGAGCTATGGAAATCACTATTGAGTATCATGTGTCTTTGTCACTCTCTTCAGCAGTCCAACTGATAAACACTGAGATTGTTTGTCATAGCATACAAATCACCACCTAGATCTAAATCAACATACAAAAGATAGCAAAAAAAGAAAATAAAAAAGTAAGACTAACCTTATCTATGCATTGTCTTATATACTTTTCTATATTTTAAAATTTCAGTGATTTGGACAATGGTTCTCATACTAGTATTTGAAAACCTGTCTGAAAATTGAGCTGAAGAGAAGGGAAGGAGGTAGGGGAGAAAGTGTCTGTGGGACTGGGTGTAACAGCTACATGAATGGTTGAAATCGAGGATACCCTAATACGTTAGAAGTAGTGAAAGGTATTGGCAAGGATATAGAATTTCTGCCGGTGATAAGGTAAACATCAGAACACTATGTATGATAGACCCAGGGGAGGGTTGAGGACATAATGAGTAAGAGCCGTCAGAGAGCTAGAAGTAATGGATGATAATTTCAGCTACCAGTCATCTACCATTAGAACCATAAACAGCGAGATGGGGAAATAGTGAGGCGTTTTGACAATTTCATACTTGCATTTAGAAGTTGTTGGATTTGGGAGTCAACTATATTCTGCCTAAGAAAATTATGTTCTCTCCAAAAAAATAGTTTTGCTTTCTTTTTTTTCCATCCACCTTTGCCTTGTTTTACTTCCATCTCTCTATTGGAAAAGAAGAGAAAAAGGGAAATGGGCAGCTTTTGGTTTTTAAAGAATTCAACTTATAAAATATCTCTTTTTCAAAAGTGATTTATTTTTCTTTAAAAACAAGGTCTTGGAGAAAAGTTTTTATGGAAAACTGAAAGCAGTTTTTCAGGGGAAAGGAAAGATGAGTGTCAAGGAAAGATATGGAAAAAATACAGTTGTTGGAGGTATGTCTCACTCAAGAGAAACTCTTTTGTCCAAGACAAAAGGGAATTATCCAGAGTCCCATTTCTTCATGGAATGTAATTGCATCAAAAGGGTACATTCACTTCAGTGTCAGCACACTGTAAACCATGTAACTGAACGTAATACAACTACACTGAAGGATCTGAGTTTGTAGCAAGTTTTCATTTGCTAGGTATTTAATCAAGGCTTCCACTCTCATGTTTTGTAGTCTGTGTTCAAGCATGTTTCTGGTTAATAGGATTTTGATAGAACTGTAACGTAGGTGGGACTTGGTAGAACTTTGGTGCTGAAAAAAAGATTTCATTTACAGGTTGAGTACTACTTTGCTTATAGGAATCTATGACTAAAGCTGTATTGTACACAGGCACACTTAAACCAGTATGAAAATGTTTGTTAATATAGCTTATGTCTGGTTCTAAATAGTGTATTTTCCTTTCCTGAATTCACACAGTCTGATCTACCAACCACAGTGTGTGAGCTGTATGATTCACTGTGCCAACCCATTAATTGGACTAGATTTAAAAGTTACAGTGGCCTAAGAGCTTTAAGAAGAGCGATGCCACCATGGGCTTTATTCTCCAACATCTCAAAACGCTAGCCATAATTATACGCCAACTGGAGAGGAACATGTTCTTTTTCCAAAATATGTATAAAAGTAATTTTTTATTGCAGACTGTCTGAATAAGCTCTTGTTTTCCTGCTTTAATGTTAATTAAAAATATTTAATTCCTCTCCTACTCCCTCCAGGTAGAGGATATGGATTGGGACATCCAGACCGGAGGAGAAGATGCCACCTTCCTCCTCGGTAAAGAATAGATGTGTACAAGTAGCAAACTGAGATGATGGGATAGTTACCATTGAGATAATTTTTGTTTATGAGAGCCTCTTTTTATGAACTTTACAGAGTAACTGAACCATGTGACTGCGGAGGAAATCACTTAAAGCTGAGGCTATTCAGCTTGTTAATCACTTGTCATGTTAGGTCTAAGCTTGCTATGAGACCAGAATCACTAAAACTTAAGTTAAAGGTACCAGCTGAAGCACAGTAGCATCCCAGTATAGCTACATTGTTTTGTCCATTTGACACTGGAAAGTCTGAAGTGTTTTTACAACATCGTTAGATATTCCTGACTATAAGTTTTAAGACTTAAACTACAAGTTTTGCATATTTTAGTTATAGTTGTGTATGTTCCAAGAGTTTGCTCACCATGAATAATGTGGCATATCCATGCTGAATTGTGGTTTGTGCCTTAATTGTGGATTATATCTTTATATTAAGGGTTATACCATTGTTACTGAAACCTGTTGAAAAGTTTGAAACATGACATCACTGATGTAAACATCATCTGCCAGTGAAACAAAATGACTTTCCTGTAAAATGCAGCACTTCCTTACAAGAGCCAAAAATTGCTATTACTTTTGGCACTTCTAGTTATGCAACTTCTTCTGTCTATCTCAGCTGTCTGTGTGGAGTGAACCACATCACTGCTGAGGAGAGAAAGAATCTGTCATGCTTAACTTCTGTAATAAATAATACTTATGAGAACTAAGTATTTTTCCTGTCCAGAATTCCAATTTAAACAATCTTCAGAATTATTTCTTAAAAATTGGTATATTTCACTTTTTGATTCAATTTCAGTGATGTATGTATTTCTTTAATTATAAAATTAATTAATATTACATAGAGTTAATATAAAGAATACTAAAGAAATGTGAAATAACAGAGCACATGCAATTTTTAACAGCACCGTAAGATCATATATTGGTAAATTGGTACCACAAAAGCCCCTCTTCAAGTCATTACTTGCGTTTTTTAAGAAACTGTTCTAGAGATTACAACAACTTTCTTATGTCTTCCATTTGCATACCCATTCAGTTAAAAATGATCAGAGGTACTTTACGTAATTACTGTCTTCAGGCAAAAAAAATTAGGCAGTTATGTAGAAATCCCATTTTAAATCATGAAGTGTAAAAATTGTACCAGAGGAGAAAAGTGTCAACACTTATGTCGCATAGAAAGTGGGTGACACACTTAGAACTGTGTTTATCTCTTTACTGATCTGCATCTCAACCTAATTGAAAATTGTCTCCATCTATGTAATCTTCAACAATTTCATGCTTTTCTTAGGTTTCTAGCAATCTTTGAATTGGGTTGGCTCACGTGGATGTTTATGGAACTGATGGGCTTTCGTCTGTTTATATGCTTTGGAATCACAGTATCTTTAGTTTTGTACTTCAGCATTTTCAGTACATGAAGTTATTATATACCTTCTCTTCTCATACGGGAGGTATATGATGAAAGAAAAATGAAAGCCTGATATCCCGTTGCTGGTCTCAAAAAAGACTGAGCAGCAGAAAAAGAGGATATCCAAAGATAGAGGCAAAATGTTAAGAGCACGTTTTGAAACCCGATACAGTTTGCAGATTTTCATAAGAGCATGTTTAGTTATTGAGGGTGATAACTATTCCAAACAGTGAAGTCAGTGGTGTTGCACATGGACAAAACTTTGTATTTACACAGAGAACTGTGGCCTTAATGTTTTATCATGTTGGAAAATCCACTCTTTTGGATTATTTTTCTTTTTTGTTTTGAATAATATTGATTAGTATCTTGTTAGTGTAGTTCTCATAATCATCATTCTAGATTTTACTGATACTGAAACTGTATCTCAGTCTTAGGCTTCTTATTGTATTACTGCCAGGATTATGTATTTTTATAAGCATTTGAAAATTAAATTTGTATCTGACAACTATCTCATGACTCATACTAACAGAGAGCAGCAGACGATATAAAACTTAATGCTTGCATTAAGACTTGCAGAACTTAAGGTTCAAAACATAAGTGCTGATCTGGATAATTAATATGTAGATCACTAAACCCAGAATGCATCATTGTGCTAGTTTAATCACCTACATAATACAGATCACAAAATCTTACCCTGCAACAGGCCGTAACTTCTAAAACTGTTTCAGTGTTGATGTTCATGTGTCTTTGGCTCCTCACAACTGTTTGTCTTTTAGATCACTCAGATGACCCTACTCATTACTGGAAGCAGATGAAAATGAATAAGAGAACAAGATACATTTTTATGAAATGCTCTATGCTGAAGATCATAAAAACTTCATCAGTATTTCAGAAATGGTGGTGGGAAGGCTCTAATCAGAAGTTTATCATGCCTCATTTGCAGTTGCATTTTATTTTGTATACTTTTTTCCTAGCCAATAGCTTAGAGAAGTAAATTATGGAATGTAAATTATTGTGTAATTTAGGTTCCAGATAGTATTGTTCAGAGCACTTTACAAAAACCTTGTTGACACAGTTATGAAAAATGATCATTAAAAAAATTATGTCTAAAAAATAGAGGCCAGTCCTAGGTTTTGAAGAAGGCTGGAAAAATTTAATTAATTCATCTGGTTCTGTCGTCAAAACTATTATCTCTTCTGTTAACCCTTTATGCTATATGAGGCTGAAGGTGCCCAGTCTTGGACAAAAAAGGGTATTTCTAAAGTCTTTACAATCATATTTAAAAAATGTTACTTTTCTGTCATGTGGCTTGCTTTCATAGTTCCTCAGTCTTGGAGAATGAGAAAAGGGTAGCTAAAACATTCCAGAAAGTTGTAAAATTAGTTTCTATGTACAAAACTGCTACAGCTTTTATTTTGGGGCCTTTCAGAGCTGAGTCAAATGCATAGTCCTCTTCTGGAATACCTAGAATTCTCCTCCATATGTAGTGAGTCATTTATGGAACATTTAAGGTTTGTGCCAGGCCTTACATCTGTCTTTAGCCTCAAAGTAAACGTGTCAGTGTGAGCCTCTGGCCAGTATAATTTTGGAGGAAAATGTGAATCAAGGGGAAGCTAACAGACATTNGCACACAGGGTAAAATATTTTCCCTGTTGGCATCATTGGTGCATCTTTTGCAGATATTAGTGGCACCATGATTTCACTCCATACTGGTAAGGTAGTCCCAAGAGATCTAAGTAAATGGACAGAGTACGGGTAGGGCAATCGGGTATCCCCTGTGTTAATTTTCACTGGTTTATTATTCATCACACAGACTTTATTACTACTTTGGAGATATATGGATTTTTAGAATAGTGTGTAAGTAGTGTTTGGCATGACGAAAAAGCATTATTTTCATTATTCCAAAGAGAAAATTTAGCTCTAATTTTGAAATCTATTTTCAGAAGTACGGTAGCTGTTGTACAACTTGCACTTATCTTTATGGTACAATGATTATCGATTTAAACTCTCTTGGTTTTAGTCCATTATTGTTCAGTTAATGTTGTTTCTTAGGCTTTGTGCAGGTAACTCCTTTGAGTCAACTGTCAGTGCAACTTAGTTCCTATTTAGTATACATGTTATGTCAAAGTCAATAGTATTGTCAGACATATGTAACTCCATACTATAATTTCCTTGCGTGTATTTTTCTGTTTGTAACCCAATAAATGTATTCTTTCATACTCTGCATATAGCAACAGTCCAGCTAAACAAATAAATTAGCAGCAATACAGGATTTCTAGTGTTATTAAAAGTTTGAACAGGCACAATTTTTACAGAACACAGTGTCTGATTAGCGTTCCAGGGATCCTGTCATGATAGGGGCATTCCTGCTTCCTTTTTCTATTGATTTTTCACTGGCTGTAATTGTACTACCACTTTTTTCTTTTTTTTTTTTGTTTTCCCCAAACCTTTTGGAATAATGTGGTCTGAGTTTTATGGAAAGTTCTCTAGTTTCAGGGATCTCATGATGTATAATAGTGTATTTGAAAAGAATGTAACTGTGTGCCAGAATTTGTTGGTAACTCCCCCTTCAGGCTTTGATATGAGAAAAGATTTCTGTTGGCCTGAATAAACAAAGTTAAACACAGTTAGAGTGGGAGTTTTGCTGTGCTAGTTGTGGTATGTTATGAATTGTTGGTAATAATTACCCTGACTACTGAAGAATTGTTAGCTTCTCTGTGAGGTTTTTTTCCCTCCTAATGTTAGACCATAAGCAGAAGCTGCTTATTATTATTTCCAACTCAAAAGATTTTTTTTCCCACCAGGAATCATAGAGTGAAAGCAGAAGCATGAAGTTGAAACATAGAGGTGCTACTTTCCTGTCTCACTGAACTTTAAATTGTTCAGAGTACCATAAAGCTTATGGGCTGTAGAAGAAAATCATATACAAGAATGTGACTTTAAAGATTCCAGTCTAGTAAGGTTTCCTTAACATGTGGACTACAGGGTTACTTTGAATGGGTACCAGAGAGAGGAAAAAGACATGTGGATTTGAAGTGAAGGAACCTCTGTTTGTGAAGAAAAGCATTCCTATTTCTTATTTGGCTATATTGCTCACCGTCTTCTCTAGCCTGTGCACTGCGTAGCTGCCTTTCATCAAATGTTCACTGAAATTGTGGATTTATTTATTAGCTTTATTTATTCCCCTTCTGGAAGGGGATTCAGAGAACATTCATTAACATCAATAACTTAGTCAACTGTGACTCAACAGAAATCGTGACATGGTCATTGTGAGAGAAAGAGTGACCGACAGGAAGATGTTTGTCAACTTTCCTCTTTTTATCTATTATGTATCCTTCATCTTACATTACTTTGCTCATTTGTGACACCATCACACTGGGAATCTGCATCTGGACCGCAGAAAACACTGAAGCACTGAGTTAATCTTGTGATGCTGTGGCACTGTAAGTATCAAAACATAAATTATGCCTGTTTTATAAAACAGGAAACTACAGTTTTAATTCCTTTGCTATGTTAGCAAGTGCTGCGCTGAGGCAGAGGGGAACAGCAGTGCTAAAACTCTACAGATCTTTTTGTGCCATGCTGTCTGGGCAAAGTTAGGCAAAGTTATAAGGATAATCAAACACATGGTATTATTCTGCAAAGGTGGTCTTTAATTAAATGTTGAGGAAGAAGATCAAAAGTTTACTTGTTCACATTTAAACGTGGACTCCCTCTTGTCAGCTAAGCTGGGAGGCAGGCTAGTATATGCTCCTTCCCTAGGAAGGTTGATGAGAGATTCCTCTGTGATGCAGAGCCTCCTTCTTAGAGAGTGTCTTTTGGTGATACAGAAGCATGGTGAGCCCCGTAAATAAGCAGAACCCTTGGCTTGTTTGTGCCACATAGGCATATCATGCTTGAGAGTGTAGGGATACTATGGTGTTTTATGAGTCTGGTGAGGCTGCCCTCTTAGATACATTTTGATGACCTGGTAGGGTTGCTCCTGAATATAAGTCATTCAGACTTGCTGAGGTTGCTCAGGACAGGGCTCAGTGACGGTGAGTATACAAGCTTGTGTTTCCTAGTGTCCCAGGTGCAGAGGTGCTTGACAGCCACATGGCTGTCTGCACCCTGAATGCTCTACCAGGGTCTCCTGGCCCCCAAGGGGGTTGGCTGCCTGCAGCTGGGTGACCTTGGATCCAGCTGGTGTGTGAGAAAGACCTGTGTGGGAGAACTGTGAGAAGTCTCATGGGAGACCTCTGCCCCTTGGTTCAAAAGCTGCATTTAAGCCCAGGTCCTTGCCCTTGGTCCTTGCCTAATCTACTTTGCAGGTATGCCTGTGTCCAGCCTGGCACCTTGCTGATTCTGCCCTTGCCTTGCTGATTTGACTTCCTGGTTTGACCTGGAACATCCCTCATCACCATGGGCTTGTCCAGTGATCACAGGACTGTTGTGTGAACCTGGTTACCATCATCGGACCTGCTCTGCTCTTGTTCAGGTATTGTGGGACTGCACCCTCACCAGTGAGGTCACCGCCCTACCTGCGTTGCCCCTCAGCTGCTGGCTTGCCTTCCCTTGTGGAGCAGCCCGCCCTTGCTGCTCCATGACAGTGGGCTTTAAGGCCCTGACAACACAGGTGGCCAGAAAGTTTGGCTGTAACTACAGTGTCAAAACAATAGATATGGCCTGTGGGATTACTTGCTGCTGAAAACAGCTTGGAAAACTGAAAACAGCTACAACCAGCAAAGTGTCTTTGTGTATCCCTATACAGTTAGGACCTTGCATTCATTGCTTTCCTAGACCTTGCGGCTGACATCCAGACCTTTCTCACCTGTAATCAGGCTACTGACTACACCATGTTTCAACGATATACGCCACAAATGTGAAGCTGGTTCAGAACATGAAGCTCCTTTGTTAAAGAATATGTTCTTACAACTGGTACTCCTAGAGCTCTGCTGGCTTGTACTGCTTTTGAAGTCCTAGGTAGGACATTAGGTGTTAAGTTTAACCTACAGTGTCTCGGCTAGGATTTTTTACCTGGAAATGTGTAGTTCTCTTAGGGCTCTGTAGTTGAGACAACACATGATGAGTTGAAGAGTTGTCTGTAAAAGACAAAGAGGCAGCTGGCAGGGTATTCTGTCTGAGTACTCACCAGCCTAAATGTGTTATTTAATCTTACTACAAAATTAAGGACTAATGTTTGGTTTTGCATGTGCCAACTGGGAAGATATATCTTTATTGTATTAAAAAAACCCAATCCTACAGTCTTGAATATTTGTTTGGTCGTGTAAGGAGTCAAAACCAAGTACTGGCTCTGATCTTGTATTGAGTGCTGCTCATTGCACAAGTGGGAGTTATGGTAGCGCACAACCGAGAACTCTCTAACATGCTTGAAATCAGAGTGCAGGCATGACTTCAGCTGTAGTAATTTCAAATTCTGTCTCCCATATCCCTATATACTACAAATAGGGAGGTAGGCATTTAATTGGGGCCAAAGAATCTCTCTGACTGCAGAATTTCAGTCACACAGAGTGTTGCATTCTGCACTGGGTGTTCATATTTGATACGGAAATTGTGTTTCGTCAATAGGCATCACCAAAAGACTCTCCTCTCCTCATTGATTATATTTGCAACTACTAGTTACCAGTCCTTCAGAGATAAAGGACTTGATTTGCTAATCTGATACAATCACAAACCTGAAAATTACATAGTCTAGGGAAGCAAGGAAGAGAAATAGAATATGAGGGATGCATACAACATTTAACATTTTAGGCTTTTATCTTTGTGTTGGTTCTTTTTATTCTCCCATAGTTAGTCCTTAGGTCACTTATTGAATGCCCTGTTATTGGTAGTGGTCACATAGATAAAAAAGGATATATTCAATGTTAATATACTTAATCTAGGCATGGATTTTGATATGAAATACATTGGTATTTCAAATGTATTGATCTTCTCTTTTTCATGCCAGAAGACACAAGAAATACTAGCACAGAAACCAGTCCTGGATATAAGCCCTCTGAAAATGCTTGATAACTGAAGGCTTTTTAATAGGGGATGGTGCCCCCTGTCTCAGAAATTAGGTAGCCAAATATGCAGCTGGCCTTTGGACTCTTATTAAAGAGCAAAACTGCTGTAAGAGCTGTTCTGATCTCAAATGTGATCTCTAAATATGCTGTAGGTAGCTCAAAAAGTCATTGCTCAGTGAAAGCAATCCTAATTTTTAGAAAAGTGATGAGAAACTTGCATGTCATTTGTGGCATTTGGAGAATTTAAGTCAAAGTAACCATTCAGGAGTTAGCTTTGTCAGATCCAGCTTTGTTTTAGTCAAGGGTTGGTTGGTTTGTTGATAGCAGAGGCCCAGCAGGCCATGTATTTACTTTCTGAGAATACTTTTATTTTTATTCGTGATGATGGTGCAGCTCATCTAAAAGGATGTAAGTGTATAGTGTGCTGGCTTTTGGTAATCATCTTCACCCTCTGGTTTAATTACCCATCAGATCCTTTAGTCCTTTTGATCTACATTCTGCTGGAGGGTTTTCAATTTAAGTAAAGTTTATCCAGGTTTGAGGCATGCTGGTGATAAAGCTAGACCTCTTGTTATGTAATACACATATGAAAGATCACCGCATTTAAATATGGTGATAAGGCTGACTCAGAATCTTAACCATCTTTGGGCAAATTGCAATACTTCTTTCTTTAACAAAGCCTCCATTTTGTACGTGTGATTTAATTTCTACTCTACCTTCCCTATGCAGAGGGGAGTCTCCACAAAGGAGCAAACAGGAGAGGTTCAAAAAAATCCACTAGTGACATTGCATTTCCAAACAAAAGGGGGAGAGCAGCTACACAGTTGATGCACAGCAGCACAGGGTATTAAGAAGGTGGCTAGTGCATCTAGACCAAAAGTTCTAGATTTTAAAAACAATTCAGAAACCTAGGGCATACTGTGCTTCCATCATGGTTGCAATACACTTAATGCAGTTGGTTGGGGGTTTTTTTATTGGCTATCTGCATATCTAGGCTCATTTTGCAACCGTGTGTGATGCCTCTGCAAGTCTAGACAGTGATTGTGTTTATGCGTTACATAAAGGTTACATTTTGAATGATTTCGTGAAGTGGTCAAACCAAAGAAGTAATGAATAGCCTGCAAATTCATCCTCCTTTTATTTTGAGGAGGGAATTCTTTTACTTCTTTGCATTGCTGATTACTATATTAACTCTTGGCAACAAATAGTGCTGTAAGAAACTTTTGTTCCAAGCAAGTTAAAAAACAGCATCAAAGAAAAAAATATTAAATGCTAATAGGAGCCAGTTTGTGTGTCCTAACACTTGTTGGGAGTAGGAAAGAAATCCTAAATTTGTCATTGTGCATTTGTTTACACTAACATGTTATTGCTTAATCAATCCACCATCCCTCTCCCTGATAAACACCCCCACCTGTCTGTAGAGACAGCCCAACCTAGCAAGGCTGATAGCTTTAGATAGTTTTAGAAATTAGGATGGGGGTGGGGATGGGGACGGAATCTTCTCTTCTGTTGTTTGTGCTCCAAGAGTGCAGTGATTCAGGGGGTTGTTAACTGCTCCGTGTAATGCTCACTAGGGGCCACAACTGGTGCCAGCCCACAGCATTTAGATTTTGAGAGGATGAGTGTCCAGCCTGCTGGAGGATAAGATGCCTTTGCCTTTCCTTGTGCTGGATATGATTTATCCTTCGAGAGGGAGTAGTTTCAACCCCAAAACAGTTGTACGTCTAGGTATGCGAGGGCATAGCATGTGTGAAGTTTCTGTAGGAGGCTCTGTAGCATTTTTCTCCCATAAAAAAGTGTCCTCACTCTTTTTATGACTTCAATTAAATCTCTGAAGGGCCAGAGGTTTTTTCCTCTGAATTCTGTTGGGTTTGAATTGGACCCACCAGAAAAGGAGATAAATCAACTTAAAGGTAACTTTACAGAAGAAAGATTAAGAGGATATGAGGCCAGAATTGCTTGAAAAATAGAAATTAAGGGCTATGTTTTGTCTTAGATGGCTTGTGCAACTGACTTCAGATTAACTGCACCCTTTTAGATGTGTTAGGCTGACAGTGCTGGGAAATTAGCCCAGGCCTTCTGACTTCTGGTAGCTTTCCTGACTGCTGGACTACAAACTCACATGACAGATTGCATCCAGCACAGTAGGCTGCAGAAAGTAGTTAATGGAAAATAGATTGCTTTGATGTTCACTTCTGGTGGGCTGATCCTCTGGTTTAAAGGCTAAACATCTATTGTCCTCAGTAGGAGTTTTCTTTATGAAAAACTTTCACAAAATCTGTAATTTCCCATTTTGTTTTCTGAGTCTGTGGTTTGCTCTATTTCTACATTCAGTAGCCAGCAAATATTTTCAAGAGTGATTTGTAATTTTCGAGTCTCTAACTTCAGATGCCACAGACCGGACCGTATTTCTCAGAAATGGCTAAGCATCTGTCCTCTTTGGCTAAAGCAGATGTGTCTAAAGTATTTCCATTAGAGCACCAGAAACGAAGGCACCTAAACACACTGCCTACTTTCCTGAAAAATGGGGCTAAGCACTGCAGAGATGCACCTTAGAAAACAGGCTCGGCTAGAATTAAAATGGGGGGGGCGGGGGGGGAGGGGGAGGAGAGTGAGAGCAAATACAGTAACAGCCTATGATTAGAAATCTTAACAATGAGAGTGAGTTCTGTTTAATTTCTAACTGCTTAAAAGCAGGCCTGGGGAAACGCTCTGCTTAGAAATGTCATGGAAAGTGCAGCTGGTCCATGGGCTTTATCTTGAAAAGCAAAGGATCTTTCCCATTTTGCAGTAACACTGCCATTTACTGGGCCATACCACTAGCAATTTGCAACAATGGGAGGGAAAAAAGCTGCCATTTGACCTAGAATGCAATTTTCAACTAATTAATAAAGTGACCATTAGTGCCCGAGGGGATAATAACAGGAATAAGAACAAATTACTATGGGGTGCAAAGGAGGCTTGGGCATTGTATTGCAAATTTCTTATGGCACTATTCTTCTTTTTCTCACTAATACTTTTAAAGTGCCCCCACTCAACACTTGCTCCTTGTAGGACCCTTGCAAACCACATAAGAATTAGCCCTTCAAAGATCAATCAGGATCTAATTGTTGTTAACAAAGTGCCACCTGGAGAGAAATGTTACAATATACCTTCATTACAAAGCATTCAATCTCTCTCACGCTCACAAGTCCTGGCTACAGTACAGACAAAAAGAAGCGGTTGCTAGCATTAAGATCAGGCACCTGCAATTGCTTGTAAAACACTGCCAGTCCCTGCACAAATATGCTCCTAACATTGCATGAGCCTCGTTAGAACTGCTCTGTTTATGCTTCCTCAGAGCAAATTTTGCTGGGGTGTCTCTATTTGCAACACTTTAACATATCACTGAAGCCCTCAGATTGATGGGGACCTTAGGCGAAGCAACTACACCGTTTGCCATGCTCTTTCATAGGCTCCAGGATCTGCTCTCAGTAAGGATTCTTGTGTATTTTATGGCCCCTGCTCTCCGTGTCCCAACAGCAAATGTTCAGGAAACCCCCAGTGAACCGACTTTTAATGCCCTGGTTTCGTTTCTCTGCCCTGTCAGAGATTTTACTTGTAGGTATAGCGCATCTGCTGTAGGTCCTGCCTGTACTAGTACTTTGCAGCTTCAATGGTTAAAATTCAAGACAAGACCTACGTTGCCCAGCGTCTGCCACTTAATTCTTGGACACCTTTCTGGCTACGTGTCCACAGAAGTTGAAATCAACTGATATTACTGTCGTCCTGAAAATTTCCAGTGGACTGCTTTATAGCAAATTGAAGACTACTGTCCGCAGACTTGCTTTGCTCATGCCTTGTTTACAAAGTCAGGGAGTTGGCTTGACTGAAAGCTAACCTGCTCAAGAAACTAAAAATACATACTAGTTTTTGATCAGTTACTCGATCTGTCTGCTGTGGCTGCACAAAAGCTAGTGCCAGCACAAAGGAGGGGCAGAAACTGGTAGCTGGGAGCAGGTGAGGAAACACAGGACTTTCCCTTTAGTGGAAGGACTTGCTCCACATTAAGGTCAACCCAGCCTCTCTTCCTCTCTTCCAAAAAACATTTTGTAAAGCTTTTTTTTTTTTTTTTTTTTTTTTTTAAAGCAGTGGGAGATATAGAATCATAGAACAGCCCAGGTTGGAAGGCGCCTCGAAAGATCATCTGTCCCAACCTTTCATGGGAAGGGGAGCCTAGATGAGGTCATCTAGCATCCTGTACAACCACATCTTGAAAACCTCCAGTGATGAGGACTCTACCATGTCCCTGGGGAGGTTCTTCCAGTGAATGATTGTTCTCACTCTAAAGAATTTCTTTCTTTTATGGAGATGAAACCTCTCCCAATGCAGATTGTACCCATTGCCCCTTGTCTTCTCCATGTGGCTCCTTGTGAAGAGAGAGCTTCCATCGTCCTTGTAGCTGCCCTTTAAGTACTGGAATACTGCGATAAGGTCCCCCCTGAGCCTTCTCTTCTCTGGGGAGAAAAGACCTAGCTCCTTCAGTCCTTTGATGATCTTCATGGCCTCCTTTGGACCCTCTCCAGTCTGTCAGTGTCTTTCTTGATTATGGGGACCAGAACTGGACACAGTACTCCAGGTGTGGCCTGACAAGTGCTGAGTAGAGTGGGATGATCATGTCTCTATCTCTGCTAGCAATGCACCTGCAGGTGCAGCCCAGAATCCGATTTGCCTTTGTTGCTGCAGTGGCATACTACTGACCCCTGTTCAGTTTGCTGTCCAGCAGGACCCCCAGGTCCCTTTCAGCAAGGCTACTCCCCAGCCACACAGATCCTGGCCTGTACTGGGCACTTTGGTTATGTTGTCCCAGGTGCAGGACTTTGCTCTTGTCTTTGTTAAACTTCATACTGTTCTTGCTAGCCCACTCTTCCAGCCTGTCTAGGTCTTTCTGTAAGATGTCTCTCCTTTCTGACATGTCCATCTCACCACCCAGTTTAGTGTCATCAGCAATATAGATTAACGTTTGACAAGTGGGTGCCTTACATTATGAATGATGGCTGCAGTGAGTCAGAACGAGGGCAGTGAACAAGAGAGAGGTAAAACCTTTATTTCAATAAACATGAATGTCCTGCTCATTCTGAGGATCAGGAAGTTGGAGAGTGAAGGAGAGGTGGAAGCAATCTCCTCTCTTTCCATTCCTTGCTCAGATTAGCCACCTGTCCAAGCCCTTATCCGTACTGCTCCAGAGAACTGAGGGAATCACTGGAAGGGACTGCTCTGGTACCTTGGCCAGGTTGATTCTTTAATGGATGTACATGGAGGCAGGAATCTTCTGGAGACCTAGGCAATGTTAACAGCCTTAGGCTGGTGGTTTTACTAGAGAAATTACCTCTGTCCAGACTCTGTCTCATACATATGTGGGCAGAAATGGCACACTCGGTGCCTGTCTTGTTGGATAACTAATCCCAATGCCCTACTTGCCTCATATTTTGGAACCTATGTAGTGCAAATAGAGATACAGAAGATATTTTTTTCTGATAAAGAGCACATTATACAAAAGCGGACCAATCCTTCTGGATCCTGAAAGGCTTCATTTGTTAAATGTCATTCCAAATGTCCTTGACTGGCAGATACTGGCTGTATGTACTCACCTTACAGTTGTTCTGTAAACAGTCAGCATTATTGCTGCAATTAAAACACATGCTTTGAATTTTTCATTTTGACTTTGTGTATCTTTGACCATCTCCAACTTCCATGTAAGAAGACTGTTGATCATAAAGGATCTGTGCTGCTTTAACCTCAGTGAAGATTTGCCAAAGAACTAAATGATGATGTTTGAAATAGAGTCTTTGGTGTAATCGGGACAGTGAGGCTGCACCAAACTAATTTACATATTTACGTAATTTACGTATTTACGTAACTTACGTATTTACAAGCTTTGCTTGCATGTGGTGGAGAAAAGGAACAAAACATACCCTGTGACTGGAAGAGTGTCCCCCAAACAGCACTGAAAGAGGTGGACTTCCGACAGCACAATCCCAGACTTGCAGGTTGCCCCTAAAAGTCATTGACGGCATAAAGCATAAAGCAGCCCAGAGCATAAAATGGGCACCTCTCAGCAGTCTGGCGTCCTTGTGCTTGAAATGAATCAAAAATGGTTCAGCTACTTGGTCTTTTCAGGTTAAAAGTGTTCTTAAGTGGCTTTACTAGAGTTACAGTCTTACCTCTGGAAGTTAGCAACGAGAGCACGTGCTTGGGACGCCTTGCTACTTATGCAGAAGTTTGCAGTTTGTGTGTGATTGTCTATCTGCTCATTGACATACATCGTTCGTTAGGGAGTTCTCATTGAACACATTTTCAGAGTTGATGAGTATCTAATTTGGTCTGCTGTAAGAGGATTCTGTCTAATCAGTAGGATATGGGACAGAGTTAGGAAACCTGATTAGTTCCCCTGCACCTTCCTAGACCTGTCATTTACTAACTCTGTGACCTTGGTCAAGACATATCAGTATTTTGTGACACCCACTGTCATCTGCTGGAGCACAGCCTGCCATCTTCAGAAGCCTCTATGAAGCTTAGATCCATTGGGCACTGATTGCTGTAGTGGCAGCCACTGAATGTGTGGAATATTACCCCTAATAACTCTGTAATGGTGAGGCCAGATACCGAAGTGTGCAAAACCAGAAGCCCCTTGAAAATATCAGTAATTGACTCCCTGTGCTGCTCTTTGCTAAAAGAGGGCTGATGATATTCATCTCTCAGAGAGATTATAGCTTGAAGAAGGGCAGGAGATGCTTATGCGAATGGGCTATAGGACTGCATAGTATCTGGGTAAAGCTTCAGAGAAGAAGCTGCATGAGCAAATAGGGGACTGTACAAGGGGTTATCCAGACTGCAAACCTCTGATCAAATTCATGCTCTCCAAGGAGAGGCACAAGGAACAGAGATGGAAGGGTTTGCTATCCCCAAAACAGCTTGGCAGTCCCCCAGGACTGTAGACTGGCTTCACTGGAGGGTCTGTTCTTCTGCTGACACAAGAGATGGATGTACATACAAGTCCCATTAGCGTTGAAGGGAGGTGCCTGCTAAACTTTCCCATGCGTTAGCAAGGGAAAAGACTTCTAAAGGTATCTCACGAGGTAAGAGAAGGTTGTTGCTGCACATGTTGAATTTCTTTAATATTTGCCTGTGATACAGCTGTATGCTTACATCATTTGGATGTATCTACTTGACATCTTGCTGTCTGTCACAAAGAGGCATTTTGGAGCCGTCCAGCATGCTTTCCCATTATCCTCAACGCGAGTCTATAAATATACAACTTGTGGGTAACCTGTTTGCATACTGGTTCCCTGTGTCCCGGATCAATCTGTTGTTGATTTCTGAGGACTCTAGTCTCCTTTGAGTCCTAGTTTTTATTGAATGCTCATCAGCAGGAATATATGCTTGATTTTTTTCCCCCCCCTTCTGTGGCTGTTTTTCTGTCTTTTGTAGCAACCATTAAAGTTTATTTGTGGGCTCAGGAAAGTTATACCCTTTGTGACAATGTGTTGTGGGGCTTTATTTAATCCTGTGGGGTATTTGGGTGCATTCTGTTGGGGGAGGGATGGAAGGAGTAAAAGAAAAAAAAAGCTGTAGAAATCAGTAGAACTGGAGATCTAGAGTCCAAGAAGGTGGCAATCTGTTAATTAGTGTTCTTGGGAAAACCTGCCTGTGATGAAAATAAAGCCCCATCGTTAAAACCCACTGCATTTTCCTTTTCTGCCCTTGAATGTTGTTAACAATGTTGCACTCTGGTTAAGTAAAAATCTAAAACTGCAGTGAAGTGTTAGTAATCGGTTCCTGAGCAGATTCCCTAATGCTATTCACTTTTCCCTGCTAATCTTCCTGTGTGAGTTATAACAATGCAGCACCAAATGAGAAGGAAATGTCAGGTTATGTTTCAGGGCCAGCCTCCTGCCCACCCTCCATCTGTGCTGATGTCAGTGCTTATTGGAACATATGCTGCCTGTTGCTCACTGACCATCTGTTAGCTGAGCTGATGAAGTGTTCCCGTTGCTGGGACAACCCGGCCCTTGATTGCCGGTGGCACCGCAAACATTTTCCGCTCAGGTTTCACTTTTATCTGTGCTCTGGAATGGCAGCCCCACCGTGGCACGGGTTACCCCATCCCTGCCTTTTCCCTCGACTTGCGGGGGGAGCGCAGTCAAAATTCAAGTTACGAGTTTTAGGGCAAATGGAAAAGGCTGCAGCAGAGCTAACGTGTCTGTGATAAACTGTTGGCATTACAGGCTCAGATGTAGGGGCAGGCACACTTTCCGATGGGAGCCCAGGGTTGAGGGAGCACATCTGATGGTGATTAGAAAGTTTGTGCGATGAGACTGTGACTGGCATTGCTCAGAAACGCCTATAGCCCTGAAGACGTGCAAGGCTACAGAGGGATTTTTGGAGCCAGGCAAAAGGCAAGAGATGGGCAACTTTTCCATTGGTTAGGAGTCCCCTGTTCTGTAATTGCTGTGTGTTGTAGTTGTGCCTGACAGCCACAAATCTTTTAGACGTAACTGAATCCAAGTGTAACCATTCCTTTACGGTGTAGGCCTCAGTTGGTGGGGTGAAAGCGATGTTAAGCCGAGCAGTGATAATAAAACCGTTTGCCCGCACGCAGCCTTTTTGCAGCTCTGTCTGGTGAGCTTTCTGCCTCTCTTAAAAATGTCTACAAATGTTAATCAATCCTCATGACAAGCCTATGGGGCTGGCAGGTGGTATTCCCATTTTAAAGAGAGAGAAGCAAAGTGTGAGAGCTGGCACGAGAAGCGCAGCATGCCCACCTCCCAGCCCTCGCCTGCTGAGATCACTAGACCATATTGCCCTTCATTACACACCAAGAGCCCCAGCTCAGCCATGGTGCCAACAGGAGCTGCATACCAGACATGAGGGCCGAATAGACTGTCCTGTAGTTCTTTCCATCTTATATGTGAAGGGAATAGAGCAGCATCTGATAAATGAACTTTGTTGCTGAAGCTGACCATGATAGCTAGGGTAAAAAGCGACTACCTTTAGGAGGCGGAAGGTCTGGATGCTCTGTAGTGTTAAATGCTCTGAAGTTGTGAAATGTCTTGGTCTCTCATTTTCTGTGTTGGTATTCCTCTGTGTTTTCCCCGCTGACCCTGGGGTTTTGGTCCCTGGATGACAGCAGTCACTTACATGATCTCTCAGCCCCAGCCTCGGGGCCAAAGACTCTCTCATCCTTCCATTTCTCTCCCTTCCCTTCTGTCCAACCTTGCCTCTTTCCTGTTTTCCCCAAAATCTTTTCTCAGATATGTTGTCTCTTTGCAGTCCCTACGTAGCAAAAGCAAACTTTTTAGCCTTTCTCTCCTCCAGTCTATCGTTTCTGTCTCCTACCACAGTCCTCTGTGAATCGTACCTGTAGCCTGGCTGGTCAGTCGTACTCTGGCTGGCCTTTCTGCCAGCTCCCCTTGCTTCTCATGTTTCTAAAATTCTCTTTTCTTCTGTTCCTAGCACAAAAATCCTCTTTCAATTTTTTAATGCGTCCTGTCAGATATCTCTACCATCTTTTCATAAGGCTAAGTTGTAAGCTCTTCAGAAAAAGGGCTATTTATTTTTCACCCTATACATCAGTTATTGTTTTAATTAAATGACTGAATAGTACAATAATGCTGTGCACTCAGAGACTACATGACGTGTGTGGTAGAGCTGGATAAGATATGATACATACTGACATAATCCTAGGTGTTAATAATAATGTACAACTTCAGCATATGTTGCTATTTCAGGATGTTCTGGCATAACAGGCTGGTTTTATTCACCCCAGGGACAAGTACAGGAACAAATTACTGCAAGGCCGGCAAGGGTGGGGATTTACATTGCCTCATCTGCTTTGTGGTGAGTGCCTGAGTGTTGGGTCTTACTCCATAGCGTGTGTGAGGTAGTGCGCTGTGCTTTTGTCGAGTGGCAAGCCGGGTCTTACCTTGCCTTTATTGTGGTTATGATAAAAGCATTTATCTGCAGTTTATCACAATTACCACAATGGAGCCTGAGCACTCTAAATTTATACCCTCTCTTGTGGCAACTCGTTTGGTGCCAGCCTGCTTTTAAATCCGCTTTGGTGTCCTTGTTTGTTGCCAGAATGGTGCAAATGTGCCAGTACGTAGATGAATATTGGGCCAACCTTTTCTCCCCTCCAAAGAATGTCATAGAGCTTGCGGGTTTTGCTGGCTTTACAGGCCTGGACTACTATGCATTTTGAATCAAAACAATGCAGAATTTAACACTTTGCTTTAAGATTTGACAACTTGATTTTCCCTCAATCAAAAAATGTGAAGGAAAACTGGTAGCATGAGCCACCATCTGCCCAGCCTCCAGCAGGGTTTGCAGTTCCCAACTGAAAGTGCTATTTTTATGCAGGACAGGACTGCATGTTTTGTGCAGTTTTTAGACTCAGATTAAATGGTTGCACTGATTTCTACCTGTGGCTGAGAAGATAGATTACAGTGTGGCCTTACTGAGTGGCATTTGAACAGTGAGAATGGTAAATTAAGGAGTTTCAAAGCTTCGAGGTGCTACTAACAAGGTGAGATGAGGCATACGCATGTACTTTACCAGAAATTTGTGATGTCTGCACATTTCTAGGAGAGTGTAGCAGCTAAGGGTTGTGTTGAAATCCCAGATAGCGACGCCCTTGCTGCCTTCATGGGTAGCTGTGTAATGATTACTGTCCTCATCTTAAGTGGTGGTGGAGGTCCCTAGTGCTGTGCCTGTCTACAGCACTGGAAGGCAAACTGTAGATGTTTTATTGCAAACACATATATGGGCTTCTGAGATGTGTACACATAGCATTGGCTTGCAAAAAGCAGAGGGGTGGATATAAATTGCCTGTTTGACGTTGCTCAGACAGGGGTATGAGAACAAGTTACAGAAGCACTGTTGGACTGCTAGGGAAGTTCCTGAGCCGGCTGATGTCTATTGACACCGTTAGAGAAATACTGATTTTTACCAGCCAAGAACCTGATCTCTGCTGTGGCTGGAGCATTAGGCATTCAGAGCTCTGCTTAATCACAGTTTTAACACATTTCCTGCATCTGGATGGTTGAATCCTGTAAGAACAATAAATGCTTGCACTGCTGTGCCCTAAGGTTTGCAAAGCAGGGCTGTTGTGTGTGCTTTTGTGAAAAAATCCTGTCCTTGCCACAGGGCAGGGGGCAGGCTGCCGCTAACATCAGTTGCGGGGGGATTTGCTCTGCACTGCCTGGGTTCTGGAGATCACTCTCCGCACAAATTAATTAAAAGATGCCTTAGGTAGGTGTCCAGCCGGCACAGAAGGAACCCAGCTCTGTTACTAGTCTGCAATCCCCAGTTTTCCAGCTGTCACTATGTAACACGGTCTCCCCCTCACGTAATTCCTTCCTGTAGTCCAATAGAAGTCCTTTAAAGAAGAAAAAAGGAAAGAAAGAGGAACAACAAGCAAGTAATCCTGTCATACGATCTGCCCCAGTAGTTTGGGGCCTGTTTCTCTTTCAGGGGCTGTGAGCCTGCTTTGAGGTGCACAATAGAGATGCCTTCTCCATTGACTGTGGAGCTCAATGAGCCAAACTGGGCAGCAGCCCCGGTAACAGCAGCAGCAGCAGCAGTGGTGCAGCGCAGTAATGGGCCCAACTGTTAACTGATTTAACACTCTGCCAGCTGCAGTCCCTGAGCACAGAGAGGAGCGGCAGGCCTCTGAATATTACCTTTCAGCCAATTAGACATATGTCACTTTCATAAAACCTTTGGTGTGTGCTCCCGTTGAGGGGAGGATCTGCTGGGGAGGAGGAGGGAACTGCGTTACCTGCCTCCGTCCCAGACATGCGGTCCCTCCCTCGAGTAGGAATTTCTTGTTGTTTCTAGTAGTATTTTCAGCACGGATGCAAGTGCCTGGAGAGGGGTATGAGGGAAAGAGAATGACTCTTGGAGCTCAAGGAGTTTTTCAGACAGTCTTAAAGGCTGCCTGGGATAGGAGGCTTTTACAGCAAAGGTGGGTTTGAGTCATTAGATTGAAATGAGACCTCTTTCATCACCTGAACACTGAGAAGGTTGACGTCATCATCTGAATTGGCCTGAGTTTGTTTCACATGTAAAAAAACCCTGATGTCAAAGAAACTTTGGATTCAGGTGAAGTAAAATGAGTCTGCAGATGCCAGAGGACTGGTGCTGAATGTAAAGGTTTTGGCCCAACAATCACTTTCACAAAAAAGTACAAGTAAAATTGTTACGAGTGAGCTGCAGCTCAGGGAGAGCACTGCAGGCTGTGTGCTTTGTCCAAAGGATCAGCAGCAGCAGCCGTAGCACTGAGTCAGCAAACACAGGTCTGGGGTACCCGCTGCAGCTGCTCCACAGTCAGTGTCATTAGGGGTGGGGAGTACGCGGGAAATGAATGTTAAGGGTGCTTATTTTCGGAATCAGTGTGGAAAGCAAAGTGTTTAGATTGGTCATAGAGGAGATATGCCACTTTTTATTCCTTCAGATTGATTGAATATTTTTATTTCAATAAGGTTGAAATTGTTATTTCAGTCATGTCAGTTTCTTTATGCTTTTTATATTAAAATACACACAAATGCGCTATTAAAACACATATTAAATTGTGATAAAATATGGCAGATTATGGTAGGTTTTAAAATTAAATATTTAGTATAATGTGTTTAAAATATTTTAATATCAAAAGTCAATTCACTTTAATAACAAGTGAATTGAAACTAAGAAGTTGAGCCAAAATGAACAAAATGAAAGGATAAGATAAATGTTTGATGGTTTTTTTCATAACAGTGTAAAAAATCAAAGCATCCTGGGGATGGGGGCTGATGGACAGAAGAACATTTATTGTAAAATCCTGGCCTAAAACTTTCAAGCTGGCACTTGTTGCTTACACTGTTGGTGAGCAGACATGAGTGATCTAGAGCTGTGTGAGGACTCCTTGCTTTTCCCACTGGAGGTGAGAGACTTGCACAGGTTTTGCACACTATCACGCCTGGACCACAAACTGTGCATGACATGCAAGAAAAGAGGGGAATGGGGAATGGTTATTGCTTCTGTAGCTTGGGAGAAAAGTGCTGAAACTAGGTTAATCAGCCACAAGGGTGAAATGGTCTCTGAATACACGTGATCAATTTATTCAGTTTTGGCTTTCCCGAATTTATTCTGGGTTTTCCTTCTCAGTCTCTTCAGTCATCTTCCTAATAGGATATTCTTTGATTTAGACTTTTGGTGCTTGGTAATTGGGAAGTAGTACTTGTCAAGGGCAATGAGGCAAGACATATTTGGGGGTTAGGGATCACGTTGAATCTAAATGTGCAGGAGTAATCTTCAGGTATTCAGTCCTTTTCACACCTGAAGAAAGGCTTGAGTTTAGTTTTTGAAAAAGAAATTATCTTTTCCAAAAAACTCTTCACTTGCAGTGTTTTGACCAGCTTCAAGCAGTGATGACAGGATTATGGAGTGGTAATATATAAGCTGAAATAAGATGCTGTTTGGAAGATCCCAGGGTTGTAGTCAGACAAATACTTTAAGGCAGCATAAGTTGTCAGTGTTGATAAAAGCAGTAGTTCCACACTTCCTCTGCTTCTGGCTTCTTGTTCTCGCCCTTGTACTATCGTCTTCCTTTTACCGTGCTTTTATTTTTGCAGCCTGATGGTGAACTGGAGCAGATTCAGCTGAAAATAACCTTTTCAGATTACTTCGGAGTTTGGGGTGGGGGCATGGAGGGGATGTCCCTGGACCAATTTTCCCCAGTCTAGTTCACTGCATGACTACACAAGTCCTTGCGTCAGTAGATAGCACATGGTACCACGAAGGATGGAACTGAGCAGCTGGGGCAGAGAGAGAGCGGGACCACTTTTTTTTGTGTTAGCACTAGCTTATTGTCTCCGTTGAAGTCTTTTCCCATTTAGTAAGGACAGTTTGCCCATTTTTAGCAGCTGGATCATCTGCCAAAAGAAGCCACTGGAGGAGATTTTACAAAGTACAAGTGAGTGTCTTGTCCGGCCAACAGCTGGCGAGCCAAAGTCAGGCATTCGTCTTGCTGATGGTTCCTGTGGTCAAAATTCTTATGAAGCTTATTGCAGGTGTTTCTACCTCTAGACTTTGTTTGGATGTGATAACTTTCTCAGTGGCGTAGTTCAGTGCTGCTAAGCATGTTTTTGATGACCCTCACTTTATCTGATTACATCGTTTGTGGATAGAAAAGAGGCTCTGAACACAAGTAGGGAACTGATAAGTTTAAATATACCATCAATAAACATATTTTCCCCCTGTGGAAGCATGTCAGATATTTATTTCACAGGTCTTGTGTAACACTACCCTTCTTGAACATGGTATTTCAGATAACATGATTATTCTCTTTTTCATCTTTCACTGCCAAATCTTCACTGGAGTGATGTTGCAAACTCTGTTCCTTTCCACCATCAGTCACTTAGTTGGTATGGCTTGGAACTTGCATATCTTTGTGCATTTGAATCCATTATTAATGCATAAGCATTCATCAGTTTGGCAGGAATGGACATAACACATCTGTAATTCATAAGCTTCAAGACAGTTTTGGGTGATGATGATTCAGGCATCCACTGAATGTCCAAATTCCCTTTGGCATCAGTTGTCCAGCCATAACTTGTTGGATCCAGCAGAGTGGGTTCACATTGCAGGAATCATCTCCAAATTCCTGCATAATAATTTGCATGCAGTTCATGCTGGAATAAGCAATCTTTGCATGGGGGAAGCTGGCTGGAGTCTATTTCATCCCTTTTGGCAGAGAAGACTTGATAATGGCATCAGTTGTTGGACTTTTAGGGACAAACAGTTGGCATGTGAATTCTTGTAATTTCTGAAAGAAGCCTGATGAAAGCTCCCAGGGTTGTCCAAACACTGAAAAGTTATATTGATAATGGCATTTTCTTTGCATGAGTTCTAGGGCTCCCAGTTTTCCTTTGTCTGAAAAAAAACACTAACAGCATTGCATCCCAAAAAGACATGCAAGCTAATCAGTACTCCGCATGTGTCAGTCCCGGGGGAGCACGCTATTATATTACTGTCAGTGAGTGATGCTTTGTGTCTGTTTTCTGACTTTCTCATGCATTAGCCAAGATCTATATTACTGCTGGATTTTATCCATCATTTGAGCATGCAGTATAACACACATCTTCCTTCTTTAATGGTACTTCGAGAAGTTCTGTTTTCTTGTGGTGGTCTCTGGTTAGGAAGAAAGAGAGCATCACAGTTGAATAGAGATGTGATGTGCTTTACCTTTGTGATTTACACACACGCGCGCACCATCTTTTAAGCAAGAATTTGATGGGGTTTGACTTGCTGATGGGATAAGAGGAAAATTTGTCTCTTATTTGGATTTTATGGCCTGCAGCTGTATCCTTGAAATAAATGCTGGTGGTGGATCCTCTTGGATTTCTCACCACCTTTTGTTGTTATTGTCTGGTAAATGTTTAACAATGTATTAACTTTATGACTTTCTGCACCTTCGTATAGTTCAAATGAGCAGAGATGCCTTGTTAACACCACTCAGCCTTTGGACAAGTCTTTGTTAATAACACAGACAGATGGGATAGTGATGGTTTCAGGGGGGCTTTGGTGGATCGTTTTTTCGCCCCCATCTGACTAAATAAACTAAGTCTTAGTCAAAGAGGTTTATCCGTTGCTCTGTTCTTGCTGATGGGCTTAAGTCTTCCTTCTATCCTGTTAGCATTGTATGAAGAAGCCATGTGCGTTTGACTTAATTCAGTTCTGAGGGCTGAAAAGGCCACAGCTCACTCTCACTGCATACTTTGATGTCTGCTGTCCTCTGTAAAACTGCTCTACACAGCACCACTTGGATGCCTATTGATTTTTACTCGGTTGCTTTCAGCTCTGGGTTCAGCACTAAATTATCTTTGGCAAGCATATCCATCAACAAGTTGTCTGGATATGTGATCTGTTTCCCTTTGTCACTCTGGCTGATACATATGTAGGGTCTCCTTCAAACCTGGTCTTTCAGGCTCCAGAGGTTTTGTTTCTCAGTTGAAATATTATTTGTTGGTTTACATTTTTTCTTTTTTGATAGAGGCACTATTGCTTTGAGATAAAAGTTGCTATCATCTCTGGATTAACAAAGATACTTTATCATAAATGCAAAGATCACTTGGTATACAAAGGGGGTTTTCCTGCAAAATATTCAGAATTTGGATTATGCATCTGGTATTCTTCAGCACTGTTATTTTGGCTGCCTTTGCTTTAAAGTACAAATAGCAACACCACCAGTAATTAATGAACTCTTGCAGCCACAGTTTCTCTATTGAAAATGGCAAGATTCCTGGTTCTTTGCAATATTCCTTACTTGCACATCAGCACATGCTGTATTACATTTTATAGACAGTTCCTAGTCCTTTGTCTTTTCAAGTGTTGGGGGGGGGGGGGGGGGGCGTGTTTTGGGGGCTGGGTTTCTTAAGTTTTGGGCTTTTTTCTGGTGGAAGACACATTCGTACTCCTTGGATCCTGTTTCTTTGTTTTCCTAGAAGTTTCTCCCTTCTCAGCCATTGTTGCCTTACTCCTTTGACCCAATGACATCCCAAAAGACTTATTTTTGGCCATGGTTATTCATAGTTCTCATAATCCTGAGTCTGTGATGTTTCATTTTTGTTCAAGCATTTGGCAACATCCTGAAGCAGAATCTGGTTGCAGATTTAGGCAGCTTTCAGAAGAGTATTTGCAAATGCATTCTCAGATGTGGCTTTAGGTTAGAGCTTGGTCTTCTGAAATTGTCTGAAGTGTGTGTGTTTTCTGTGCTTTCTCAAATGTGTTCACTCCTCTTTACTGCTTACTTTCATTGATGTGACACTGGTATTTCAAATCTGCAATAAAAGATGCATGTATTAGAGGCAGCAGCAAAGTTCACCATCACCTAAACATAAACAGAATGAGCATGTGTATAACAAAAACTGATATTGTGGCATTCGGTTTTCATTTGATGACCATCTTGGAAAAGCTAACCAGATTGACAGTTGTAATTTGTCATCAAACTGCTAAACCACAGAGATAAGTTCTGTAACAACAGCCAAACCATCAAGATAGTGAAAAGTCTGCTGATTCATACAGATAAATCCAACCTAACTCAAAATTTGCCTCTTCAGATGATGCCCTTGGAAAACTTGGGAGTCAAACGTAGACACCATATCTGTCTTTGAGCAGAACAATTGAGGTCATTAGCCAAGGCAACTACTCACTCTATGCAAAGTAGAATTGAGGAAAATAGGAGGAATTTCTTCCTGTGAAAGAGATACTAGAAGTTACCTCCAGATTCTCGGTAACTACTGTCACCTTGAGAATTTAGCTGCCATGCAAACCAAAAGGGACAAAGCCCAAGCAGGAGGAAAAGGGAAAACAAGACACTTAAGACTATCCCAGAGGAGATTAGATGAAGATCCCTCTACAGGAACTCTTGACACTCCAGACACAAGCTTAAGAGTCTGTCTTGAATTAGACTTGTCAGAAAGCAGAGCTAACAATAGCCACTGGGGCCAGCAGACTGAGCCGTGCTCCCCGGAGGCTGTACTGTCCATCAGAAATTACTCACTGGGGCAGCAGAGGTGAAAGAAAGGGAGAGTCAGAAACAACCACCGTCCTCGTCTCAGGCCCTTCAAGCCAAGTGAGCGACATGAGTGGGAGGTGTTGCTTGTGGATGGCTGTGACAACCCCCATCCAGAGCAGTGCTGTAACATAACTGCTGCTGATTAGGTGTGCAACAATATTTAAGATCTTATCTGCCACAAGAAAATACAGATATAACACCTGAAATAAATTGTCTGAGGTGTTTACAGATGAGGAAATAAATGATCAAATTATTTGGCTGTAGAGAAGCACTATGGCAACAGTGAAGAGTAACATCCCTAGCAATTTTGCACTTGTCTTTTTTTGGCCCTTCGGTCCCTCAGTATTTCCATTGTGGTGGCATTCAGACCACAGCGGGACATGTTGGTGCCACACATACTTGTCCCTTTCATGGCAGCCAAAGGCTGGTGAGACCTGGGTGTGATGGCTGTCTTGCCTCACTGCTGCTGCAGCTAAGAGGACACATGGAGGAGGGTGTTCTCCAAGCACGTCTGTCACTGCTGGTGTTAAATAATGGTGGAGACACTGTCTTACGTGTCCAAGCTCAGGTGATCCCTGGAGAACTCCTTGTGGGCCATGTATCATAACAGTGCTTGTAAAAGCACTTCAACCTTAGCTTGTAAGAAGACGTGAGGAAGTCATTTGGAGCTGCATTTTTTTCTAAAAGCTTTAACTTTGCTCTTGAAGCACACTCTGATGTATTGATAGTTCAGTAGTGTGTTCAGCCGGGAGGATCTATACAGGGAGGCTAGGGCAGGGTTCCTGGTAGAAGGGGTTGGCAAAATGTGTAACTTGGGAGATTAGTGCCATTCTGTTCAACTTGGTCTATTCTGCAGAGTGCTTTGTGTCACTCCTCTTAACTACACCATGATTTAACATTCAGGAGCATATACCTCTTGTCATTAACTCCATCAACTACCGGTTTTCTAATCCTTCCCTTCATCTGAGCGTCAGATTATTCACTCGCAAATATCTCCAGAACAAGCCTTCTCATCCAGAGGAAGTAGAAGGAAATTGCCCTCCTTAATGAGCACGGACTAAAAGAGGGGGAAAGCTTCCTGCCCTCTGCAAACACAGTTCAGGTCCGTCTTAGATGCTGTTTGATGTGCCTGAACTTCTCCTTCAAATAAACTGTAAAGCCAAGGTCCTGACTCCTTCTTCTTATTGAATGTCTCCTGGTACTTTTCACAGCTGTCAAGTGCCAACTTGCGCATTGCAGCTAAATTCCAGTTTGGAGTAACTGGACTTCGCTTCTCGGTCTTCCTCACATGGTTTCAGTTCTCTCCTGCATGTATTGACCTAAACTGTTGTGTAGCACTTGTTAGGCTCAACTGCTTCCTTGTGCCACTCTAGCCAAGGGCAGCCTCATTTCAGCAACGAGTTTGTTTTGCGTGGGGTTACCTACAGGCTGAATCCAAAGGGGTCCTTACTCCAGCTGGTACTTCCCTTGATTTCAGTACTAATGTTGTGAGGAGAAAGTTTAAGTAAGGACTGCAAAATGCCTCCAGTCGTAGGTCTAAATTAAAACAGACTCTGCTGCCAGTATTGAATTTCATTCCTTCTCTTCAGCTCTGAGAGACTGAAAAGGCTGCTCTGTCAGCAGCCAGGTGCAGCAGTGGGGTCTGGGTCTATACGTCCCTCAGATAAAATGGTGCTGCAGAATTCACGGAGTTAAAATAGCTTGTATACTGATATTGTCATCATTGTACAGTATCTTTAATAGGCTAATAGCAAGGCTGGTGGGAAAAATCGTGTTGTGGGTTTTTTTAATCACCAGTAGCTCAGCTTTAAAAAAAATTAGTTTCAAAGGTTTCAGTAAGAGCCCAAAAAGATCCTGGAAACAGGGGAACTTCTGAGAACTCCAAGTGTGAAGCCGTAAAGTCTTCATATGCTAAAAAAAGAATCTTTAACGCTTGAGCATTTGTCCTTTACTCAGCTATCTTGTAAGTGTTGCTGCAAATGCAGCAAGAGCTGAAAACAGGCAGCCTCTTAACAGTGGTGCTTTTTTTTGGCTGTTTAATAAACATACACTAGATACAAATTTAGCCAATAAAAGGTTCGTGTAGTGTGTATGTATGTATAATACATGCACAAAAGGGCTATTCAAAATGCATAGCAACCACTCGGCAGGGTTTAATTTTCCTTAACAGTTTTCCATTTTCCTTTAAATTTGGGATGGGAGTAGGGGGTAGCAATCAGAATCCTTGGCATAAATAGGATAATAATAAGGAAGTTCCTGGTATTGTTGATGTTACAGTTCTTGACAAAGCATACAACTGAAT
The DNA here is from genome assembly GCA_013389945.1 of Fregata magnificens. Classification (NCBI taxonomy): domain Eukaryota; kingdom Metazoa; phylum Chordata; class Aves; order Suliformes; family Fregatidae; genus Fregata; species Fregata magnificens. Next base: position 204,699 of record WAAD01026352.1, on the reverse strand, counting down.
TCAGATAAAAGAAAGTTTCTGATTAAAAGGGACTGTATGGATGAAAACTTTGAAAAGTTATTGGAAATTTATCTTAGTTGTTAATCACTGTCATATGTTAATCATATGAGAAATGAAAAACTAGCCAAAATTTTTGTAACATGTTTTATTAATTTGGTTAACACTTTTAAAAAATGTATTTTAAAAACTATTAGCATTCTGTATGATAGCACACATAAATTATGTCAGCCAAAGAGTACAGCAGGTTACATCATTGCCTTCTGTGACATTTATGAAGCCAGCATCTGCTGTGCATGATGGGTTGGCTTTTTCCAAAGCCTATCTAAGGGGTTTACAGCTGGCTTTCCAAATATATGCCCTGCCATGTTCTTAAAGTGACATACACACACAGAGACTGTTGGCAGGTTTAGATTTTCATCCAGTTTTCTTACTTAGTGGAGCCTGCTGGAGTGTCAGTTCTCGTGTGTGCTGGCAGTGAAGTCCTGAGTGTTAAACAGATGTTTCTATTACAGTAACTACCTAGATGCCCAAATTGAGACTGTAATCCCGTTTTAGTACAAGTGAAGAAGCAGAAATTATTAATAGTTGCTTGTAGCATGGTGCAAGGTTTGAGACTGCTGAGTGCTGTAAAACCTTGAAGAATACGGAAGCAGGTTTTTTTTAAGGTTTTGATGCCTCATGACACAGATAAGATTTTTTTTTTTTTTTTTTAATCTCCCCCTCCCCCCCCCGAAGAATCTACCCTTCTCTCACTGAAATCTGGTAGTTAGGTGCTTTCAGACATTTAATGGTCCGGGCTCTCTCTGCCTTTTAGGCACTTAACTTTGACAATCTAGCCTTTGCATTGTGCAGGGGGAAAGGCTGGGGATGTGCCTGTAGGGTTTTGTGAACGCACAGAAGATAGGGCTTTGAAGAACTTGGGATCTAGGCAGATGCAAAAACAAGAGTGCTGATAAAATAGCAGCAGTCCTGCCAGCCTCGGCAGGAAACTCTGTCAGTTGGTCTGCCTGGTTTATTTTGACCTGTTAGTTTTTTGGTTTGTTTTGCTTTCTGCGTTGAACAGCACAAGCCTCCTGTGATGTGCTAGTGAAATAGGTGGAAGAACCTCACGGTCTTCCGTTTGCTTCTTTATCTTCCTCTGCTACAAAAATAACTTTTTCCTGTCTAGATTGACAGAACAATCTTGTGATATACGGGTGAAGATACATGCATATGTGCATATGTGCGCATGCGTGTGCATATATGTATATGAAGCATTCCACCCATAAGTCCTGAAATCAAACAAAGCCTGAGACCCCTGCAGTGCACCAAATCCTCTTGCAGTTCTGATACGTGCATAAAGCAGGCAACTAGTACTTCTTCCCCAAAAAGCTTTTCTGTGCCTCTCCATTTATCTGGTTTTTGAGAAGCAAGCAGAGGTGAAATCCATGTTGCCAAGAGGCATCCCAGTTTCTCTCACCTGATTGAAGGGGTCAGCTTCAGATTGCCCTGCAAAACCCACCAGCAAAACACAAAGCTCTTACTTAGCCTTTTTTTCCCCTAAGCTCTTCAGTGGCCTGAGATACCTTTCCTTGGGGCAGCAGTTCTGCTTGCAAAAAGCCAATCATTTCATCAAAGCCCCAGACTCTGGAGAACATGGGCTGTGCCATCACAGGGCTGCTTTTCAAGGAGGCATCTGTGCTTAGCATATGGCAACTATTTATTATAGCTGTTGCATTGAGAAACAACAATTCCCATGATAATTGTTTCTCGTATATCAAGATGCTTCAATCTCTGTTTCCCACAACATTCTGCTTGTCTGGTATGTGTGTGCCAATGTCACCACAGTCCTAGCAGACAGTTGTCTACGTTTTGTCATTACTGAGGGTAAACAGACATGACTTGAGTGGGAAGGAGAGCGGGGGAAGTGGACTGCTAATTTAGTCTGGCTTTAATACTGCACTGTGAAAGAAGTACTGAATGATTTGTGGGCAATATTTACAAACCTCCCCTCCCTCAATCCATCCATCCTTTTTCTTCAAGCATACATTGTTTAAGGGCATTAATGCTTGTTATTTGCCAGAATGCAGTGCAGACGATGCTTGGTTTTGCAAGGGGATGGGGGGACTTTTCTGTCCCCCCATCAACTAGTGCTCTGTTCATTATTTCAAAAGAAACACTGCTGTCTTCCCTTGAAAATATATAACATGTACGGACATTTACTCGCACACACATGCATACACTTTCAGCACCTATCTGCAATATATATCCTTTCTCCTTTTGCATACAGTAATCACATACATACCTTTCATATGCTAGGTGTCAAAATCCCTAAACACATAAATTAATTATAAAAAAAAAAAGGAAGAAAGAAAAACACGCTATAAGGTAGCCTCCCACTGTCTCATCACCAGCAAGACCTTGACTTTTGCTGCCTGACCTGGCGGTGATGTTCCCTTGTGGGCTTTGAGTTTTGGAGGACATTACAGGGACCGATTTTGAGAATGGGCATGCCATTGCAGCAGTTCAGCATCTAGGCTCTTTGTTTGCATAAATCAGTGCAACTCCGCAGACTTTCAGCATCAGTGTTTTGGCCCACACCAGGTGAGATTTGGACCCATGACATTTGATGATGCTTCCTTTTTTCAATTTTTTTTGTTTTGTATGGTTGCTTGGGGGAGAGGAAGGATAGGATGCATGTTTTGTCAGTTAATGAAAGCACATTATACCTGGAGATGGCTGAGCAAAACCAGCATCTGAGAGTTCTGTGCAACAGATAAACATTGCACTCATTTCCTCAGATAGCCAGAGCCACTCCTGAGAAGCTGTAAGCATTAAAAAGCATGACTTAATTTAAATAAATAAAATTCAGGATTTAAATTAAAAATTAGGATTTAAGTTTGATGAAATCTGTTGAATCAAGGATTAGGTAGGAAGGATGTTGACTCTTATAATGTTTTAATATAGGTCGTGCTACAGCAAAACTCAGGCATAACCAAGACTTGATCTCAGCTCATTCTGTGTGTACTAAAGCAGAGAGAAGAGTCTATTAGTATTTGGGAAATCAGGTTCTGTTCAAAACACAGCATTACTCCCTTACAAAGGACCCAAGCTCTTCATGCCATGATGAGAGCTTTGATGATACTCAGCATTTGTGAATCTGACTCTCGTTCTTTTGTGTAGCACTGATGTGTTTACACTAACCAGAGGACGTTCACAGGTACCATATTACTCATAAGTTCATCTGACTTTAACCAACTTCTCTGCTTTCATGTTAAAACCTCAGATGAAACAATTTCGGCTGTGTGATGAAGTGGTGCAGCTCTTAGTGAAGTTACTGTGCTGCTTTATACCCTGCTAACTGGGTCCTGTATTTGCATGTAAAAGTCTGACTTCATAATGCTGCTTTATTTTTGGCTTTGTACAAGCTGTTTCTAGTTGAATCAATAGTAAAGCTGCTCCTTAAGGCAGATAAATATGTAATTAGTAGAAATAATGGAGCAGTAGTCAGTCAGCTGCAAAACTGATGCTTCATCTAAATGTGTGTAAGGCACTTTATTTAGTTGGCATGTTGCTAACATCTATTAAGTTAAATTATGAGAAGTGTTTTGAGGCCTTTCACACAGAATGTGAAGCTTTTCATTCCTTATTTACATGTGTGAAAATATATGCATGGAGATTTCAACCCATGAATTAACTCCAGAGGAAAACAAACCACCAGATAAACACAAAGCCTGGGTTTGTGTTTGGGTTTATTATTTTTCCCCTTTAGAAAGGAAAGAAGCATCCTTACAGAATTTTCTGATTAATTTATTCAAAGAACTTAATTGATGTATCACAACACGGCGGTATAATTTACATGGCATTAAAAATTGGAATTGCTTAGTTCTTCGCACTGGCAGTAGCCAGCTGAGAGGGTAACAAGAAGTCAATCTGATGGTCATTTTTATGGCTTTGAAACATGTGCTTTTATTTAAATCTCACCTCATGCTGTTGGGTTTTCTAAATATTGAAATATTATGCAGTGTTTTATTAACATCAGTTAACACTGGTAGCTCTGGGTCGGTAGATAGACAGATAGATAGAAAGACAGACAGACAGATAGTTAGTTCCAGATCCTGTTGGAAGTCACCATACATACCAGAGCTTTAATGCAAATGCAAAACCCATGCGAAGCAGCCTCTGGATTGGATAATGAAATGCTAACAGTCAGAAACCTGTTTGGTAGTTTGCTTCTGGGAGGCAGCTATGGAAAGAAAGTAGTTTATCACAGTATCAAAGCAGCGCAACAAGACATATGCACATATGTAAGGGCTGAGTGTCCCCAGTGGAAGAGATGTTTTTAACAGTCCACTTGATCCTTCGGGTTTTGGATCTGGGGATGTCCATGCTTCTACAAGCAGGCTAAACAGTGTAGCGTGGAGCACAGCTGAGACATGCCCAAGACCAGTGAAGTGTCGTCTCTCAAACAGTGGATGTCTCTGCTCTGCAGCCCAAGGTCCTACTCTACTAGCTACACTGCCAGGAACTGGGAGGGAGATGAGAGGTGAGAGGAGAGTAGATGGGTGAGAGGAGAGTATCTCCACGTACAAGGGTGTTTTACTAGTAGCGTAAGAAAAGCTAGAAAAAATTACAGAGCTTTGGTTTTCCATCTCCCTACAAGCGAAAAGTACCTTGTCACACTGTCTCATAAAGATTTTAAAGATGGTTTTAATACTTGAAACTTCCTCCATCTTCAAAGGACAACAAGACTTTGAGACAGATATGTGGGAATTCACTTAGCCAAGTATTGCAATTTTAGTTCGTCTGCAATGATGTGCAAACCACAAACTCTGAAATGAGCAAGGGGTTATGTGAATGTTCTGTATAAGTATTTATTTTTCTTTCCTTTAGCAGAAGCTGTCAAATAAAGCATCTCCTGCCCTTCAGAGCTTTTGCAGTCTGTGCAGAGCTTCTGCAAGCCAGGGCTTTGCTTAGTACACTTAATTAGAGTTTACTTATTATAACAGTGCAAAATACAAGCTGGTTTTACTCTGGGAATTAAATTTTGCTGCATTCTCTTCTTGGTTAGCATCAGTTGCTTCCTAGTATTGGCAAGGATGCTCATGAAATCTGGGTATGTCTGGTGCAGGAAAGGTTAGTAGATTTAACAAGGAGGCATTAAAAACTGATTTAATAGAGTAGTAGCCTGGACCTCACTATGTAGCATAATTTCAGCATTGCTCCAGGGTAAGTATTCAANGATGCCTCTCAATATACTTCTTTGGTAAACACACTCTGAGAATCCTCCGTCCAATTGTAAGTGATTATATGGCTAAAAATGCAGTCTGTAATAGAGAAAACAGATGCAGTGATAATTATCCCAGTGCCCTGCATATCAAACATTCACTATTGGTGGTGGAAAAAAAGAGGCTGAAATCAAAACAAAGTGGGATTTGCTGCACCAGATCAAGCTATCAGTTCAGGTTGCCTGGCACAATCTTCAGATATGGGCTGAGCTTGATAATTTATAAAGAAATCAGGAATGTTTCTTTATAACATTGCAAAGAATGTATAATGCTTCTTAGGTTCACTATCAGTTGTTTGCCTGTGATTCTTGCTAGTCAGGCGTGGAACTCAGAGGGTCTTGGGGCTTCTAATTATAATTATTTGAGTATTTTAAATCTGCAACCTGAATTTTCCATGCAGTTTTACCACCCCCAAAGCCAGTAGCCAGCTGTGCTCTGTCTTCAGTAATACGGGAATTGAAATGGCTTGATAGGAAGTTTGAGATTGGATCACTGAAACAAGTTTTGCCTGTGGCTGTTGCGGAAAATTCCATGTGGATGTGCAAGCTTATAATCTGATCTTCCAAGATGCTGGTGAGTATAGCACTAGCCAGAGCGACCAGCGTGTATGCAAGATCTTAGCCCAGGCTGGAAGGTTTAGTCCTTCGACTAAAATCATTGCAGCTGTTTCTGATTGCTCTTGTTTTGCCGTCACATAGCTGAAGATGATTCAATTTTAAAATATAAGTGTCCAATAAATAGCCTGCAATATGATCTAATCTCTTCTGCTATTTTTTTCTGATTGTTTTTAGAAGGGTTTCAATACCGAAAATGTGAAACTCCTCTCTGAAGCTGACAAAGGTATTTGGCCCAGATTCCCTTCAACCAACTGGAGGCATCTAACCTATGATGCCTAAGGGCACTCACCCAGCATTAGCTGTCTGAAAGCTGGGCTGCTACAGATCCAAAGTGATAGTCTGTCTTCCTTCGCTTGCCAGTCAGGACACAACAGGTATTTTCAGAGGGCAGTTCAGCCCCTCCTAAAATAGGTGGGAAAATTGTCTCCCGCAGGCGCCTGTTTTGTCTCTGACTGTAAAGGGAGCCTAAAGTGCTGACACGAGCTAGAAGCCTGATTTTTGGTGGCTTGGTTACCTGAGATGAGTGTTACCCCAGTTAGCCTCATTGTTCCCTTCACTTCTGCTCAAGATAGAGGAAAGACAGTCTCTTCCAGAGGGTTATTCAGTTCACTTGAGACCCAAATCTGCCCTTGGGAAGTGCTGTTTTTCCTTTGACTATTAGAAATGGGCAGCTCAGAGAGAGAGTGTTAGGAAGAAACCAGATTGTCTTCCTGCAGTCTTATTCTGGAGGGGAGAGAGAGAGGACTTGTTGCAGAGCCCCAGAGCTCTGCCAGTTCACTGAAAATCTCTCTCTGGGACCTGTTGCTCTTCCGAATAAGGAAGTCTGTAAGTGTTACCATCTATGGGACACAAATGCCTTACCAAAAGCTTTTGACTTACCAAGCTCGTTTTCTTCATGAAGTGAAGATATATGCTAGAAAATAGTCTGCTGTGACATCTGAACACAGACACTCATGCCTGTAAACTTAACGAAGTGGGCTGCTTTTATTTTGAAAACTAAGTATAATAATAAATTGTCACTTGCCAACACATTGCTCCATAAAAGTGGCCTTGCTCATGTTAGTCCTAGTCACATTAACGCAAGTTAGAAGTATGTGCCACCATCTTCTGATGTACAGATGAATGTGTTCATGTCATTCAGTTGTCCTAAAAGGCTGGGCAATAAGATCAAGCTGCTGTGCTAGGCCTGTTACTTCAGTTCCTCCTTAGCTGGTCCAGCTTTGGTCAGAAGCACGCTCGTGGGATGGACTCACTGATCTGGAGTAGAAAAGCATGACCCTGTAAGACAAGGTAGCCAGAGGCTGGTGGTTGAAACAGGAAACTAATGTAAACTGCTTATCATTGACAGGTAGGTAAACTTTGGAAACTGGGTGAACTCACCTGTGTGAAATGTATGAGAAATAGGTCGAGGCCATGCTATCTGTTTACCTGCTTTTAATCTCCACCAGGGCACAGCAATTTATCATCTTTCCAACGTGAAAGCCCTGCTCAGTACAGAATTGGCTGAAGTTCCATGGCTGAGGACACTTAGGACACACAAGTGTTCAGGTCAGAAAAATCTAATGGGCTTTCTGGATTTGAAATATGCCTGTCTGGATACAGTTTGTTCCAATTATATTTGGCTGTCATTCTACATATGTCAAATATACTTACAGGATGGTCTCCTAAGGGATGTTGTGGGGGCAAAAGAGGCTTGGGTTTTTGCAAAACTCTCCTAAAGTTGGACAAAATGTTTAGAAATATCCCATATGTGTACTCATCCAGGAAAAAGGTGTGATATGTTAATGTGAAAAGCCATGTGCCCTGCTCTTGTTCTAGAGGGAACCACATGAGAGAGAGGGGCTATTGGAAGCTGAAGGCAGCTCCCAGGGCACAGCTGAGACCAGGTCAGGCTGGACCCGAACACAAGACCGTTCTCTGCATTCTCCTGCACCGTGTGCTGAGCAGCAGCAGGAGCGGCCACAGCTTTGGTTCAGCAGTAATCACTGGGCTAGCCTTTCATTAGTGTCTGACACTAATTAATATGCCATGTGCTTTTTCAAGAGCACCAGATAAGTACTCACAGCTTTTGCTAGGCAGATGGTAACTTTCATTACTTGACCAGATTTGCTGATCTCCTGTTAGATATCTCACGCCTTGCACAGCTCTGCGGCCATACTGTGTCAGGCTGCTGAGTGTTGTCAGCCACAAACAAGAAGGATCCTGTTTGATTTTGAAAGCCGTGGCCTGGGTAAAATCCCATTGCTCTTTTCTGATACATCTTCTACTGATATCAACTTTTTGTCTGAATTTTGTCTGAACGCAGAAGAACAAGCTGCAGCTTTAAGCTCACTGTGGACAGCAAATTCCCTCCCTCATCTTAAAAGCCTTTTGTTTTTCCACAACTTTGTAGCATCTTTTAGGTCTCAGGAGGGGAATTACAAGTTGTAAATTTCTTTACGTGTCCTCCTTTCACACTCCTAGGAGTGAAAAATAAAATGCTGCCCAGCTAGGCCATCCCTCTGCCTCTGAATAAACATTTGTGTGAGGGCTCCCATTCTTGCCAAGGTGTTAGGATAACATTCTCATGCTGATTCCTCTGCCCTCCTTCAGTGTCCCAGTGCTGGAGGTCCATTTCCGAGGCTTTGAAATGACCATGCTCTCACCTCATCTCATACACATGGAAATCAGATCACCAGAAGGAGCGAGCTTGTAAATCCCACCGCAAAGCCAACAGGGCAGCTTAGGAAATTATGACCTTCACTGTATTAACGGTTGAGTGAAGAGCTCCGTGCAGCCAAAGAGACTGCAATGAAAATGGAGGAGACAGGGTTGGTAGGTGGGTGAGGGCACAGCTGAAGGGCTTGGGCCTCCTTCCTTCGAACTCCACTGACCATTTTGCCATTGTTTCAGCAAAAGCCGGAGCTGAGCATTTAAAACTTTCAACTGTTTGCTTATTTTTATACACTGAGGACAAAGGATCTCTTATCATTAGCAACTGCCTGTGTAAGGGTTCAGAAACTACAGCTGATAGGGGAGCCATGTCATACCGGGCACCGCACATGTCCAGATCATCCTTGCCACAAAATTGACAGACAAGAGACAAAGGGCTACAGCATACGAGTAGCATGGGTGTTGCAGCAACACATTTCTGGCAAGACAGGCCGGTGCCATCAACCACAAGACCAACTTGTCTCCTCAGTAGTTCTATAAGACACAGGGGGGCTGACTGGGTGTACAAATATCTCCTGCTTATGCTGCTTCTAATTAACCAGAGGAACTTGCTGCCACGTGGTGTCAGGGAGGCAGATGATAACTCCTGCGACTGCACAGTGAGGAGAACAAGGCTTTGCCTGTGCCTCAGAGGGGATCTTGGTGTAGTTACTCCCTGAAACGTGTTGGCAAGCCCTTCAGCTACGGGCCATCACGTCCTCTGTCTGGTATTGATCCTGCTCATTTTCTGAGCAGAATTAGCGACAAGCATTTCTGCTGGTTTAGTTGTACCTAAACAAGGGCTTTTCCTGGCAAAATGATGGTGGTAAGAGAAGGAATATTCTCCAACTCCTGACTGCTGTAGCTGGTCTAAGAGGACTTTCCAGTGCAGACCTGGAAACAGGTCTGCAGGCAGGAGGGTTATGTCATTCCTCAAGTTTCACACCTGGGATCCAGAAACAATTGTTCTCTTCATTACCTAATGGCATAGGTAGCTTAATTTGTGGAGGGGATCTTTCTTGTTTCTTTCTTTTGAATTTCCTTCACTTGCGTACTCCAGCCATGTCCAGGGAAGCACCTAGACTTTGATTTGGTTGCACTCAGTGCCGCTGTTTTGTTTTCTGTAGATGCAAAGCAGTTCAGAAGGAGCTTATGTGTGAACAGGTAAGTGTATCGCTAAACCCACACCTCTGAGAGCTCAACTGAACACTTCTGTTCACTCCTGACCTGTAAGTAACTTGGTTAAGTTTGAAATGTCTCTCTGGTGAGGGTAGGTAAGGTCAGAGTTGCTTGTTTAGGGTAAGGCAAATTAGGTACAGTGAAAGGCCTGAAGGGAAGGAGGGAAGACTATTGTGAGAAAGACAAGACATTCAGTATTGTTCTGTCCCTGTAAAAGAGAAAGGGGGCAGCGACCAAAGCCCTGATCTAGATTAGATCCAGAGGTCTTGTTGGGACTGCAATAAGATCATCTTCAAAGCTGACTTAAATATTTGTTTTCTGATCTTGGGTAGGAGCTGGTTTGAGGATATTGCTTCAGGCACATCTTGAATACAAAATACCATGAAATTCGTATTTGTCACTGATCAAAGAGACAGATAGAAATAAGCTGTTTGGGAGATGAGGACTTTAACCAACACTGAAAGACATTATACAGAAATTGAAGGTTAGTCAAGTAGGGTGTCTTGACATATTTTAGCATGGTTAAATGCCTATTAGTGTGGGCCTTTAGAGCAAGTGTCTTTTGATACATTGGAAAAAATCAGCAAAAAGAACAGTTCTCACAGCTCTCTGAAAAACTCCCGTTTTTTTAAAACCAAAGTAAGAGTTGGATTTCTGCCTGAAATCCTGTATTACAGACTGTGTCTCCCAGGTGAAACCCTGTGTTCAAAGATAAACATGTGCACACCTTCGCTATACCCAAGCCCTTTATGGTAATGGATTATTTGTTTTAGAGGTCCATGAGGATTTTTAAGTGATTTTCTTATAATCACGGGGACACAGTGAAGCATGTGCAACAGCACTTGAAATGGGAACGTTCCTCATTCTGTATTAGCTGGCACACTCCTTCCGAGGGACGTCTGATTTGAGCTGTAGGGTTTTTCTAGTTCGTGTTTGTAGAGCTGTCTTACATCAAAAGAGAACCAAGAGAAAAGGGAACAAAATCTTAAAACCATGCTCTTTCCTCTGCCACTACCATGAAATATGCTCCCAAGAATGAGAGCAGGTCAAATTATTCAGCATTGGTATATAAGTGCTTTGGGAAGGGTTACTAGGGCATTTCCATTATTTGCTGTGGTTGTTTGGTGGTTGTGACATTTAGAGGGTACTTTGAAGAAAATAGCCCGGCTGGTAAATGACAGCAGAGAAAGGGGAAGGAAAGCAAATGGAGAGGAGGGAAGTTCACAGAGATTTCCTGACAAGATGAAAGGGTGAAGAAAACCCAGTGAGTTCTTATTCGAAAACCATTTTGGTGGCCTCTGTTTGAATGAGAGAACAGTTTCTTAGCGTGCTTAACAACTACTTGGTCCTGTCCAGGAGTACACTTCACCAAATGTCTGCTGTGTTTAACACCACAGTCAACTTTGTAATGTGTGATGAGAATTATTTTTACAGCTGAGCTTCTTAAGGGAGGCCCACATGTGGTGTGTAAATCCTGGTGGGTTTTAACACACCTCAGTTGCACTAAAGAAGGAAATGCTGATCTTCACCAGGATTAATAAGGTACACAAGAGTATTAGCACCCAATGTTTAAACCAAATGAAGAACAGCCTGGCAACCTCGTGTCCTCTACAGGGAACCCAGTGTGTGCATAAGGGGGGGACGGGGATGATGACAGGACTTTCCCTGCTGATTCTCAGCAGTTTTGGTCATGTCACCTTTCCCATATGTCCTGTAGTGTCACAACCTGCAGAGGAGACAATATAGTGACCACTACTCCAGGCGGACACAGTGATAATTTAGTGTGTGTACACAGCTTTAATGAAAGGTTCAGTAAGCCTTAGTGCTTTGGTATCAGGTGATGGTACAGATATTGCTAGGTACTTAAGTAAAAACGATGAGCTTGGGGATAAAGTATTAGTCTGGCAGGAGAGGGAGTCTTGTGGGGGAGCACATTCCTATTTCGAGTGTGATCTTGGGAAAATTGCTTAACCTGTCCTCTGTGTCTTTATTGCCCAACTCTAAACCCAAGTTGATATGTTACTGCCTTGTTTGCAGGATTGCATGAGCAAATTAATCAACCTCTGAGAGACACTCTGCTACTACAGTGATATAAATAGAGCTGGGCAGGAAACTCTTCTCAGATCCTTCAACTTTATTGCACGTCAAGGTAAAACAATCTTTCAAAGGTTGTTTGGTGGATTGGTAACTGAAATAAATACATACATAGAACAGACATCATTTTGGTGGTAAACGTGCTCCTATGGGATGTGGATTCACATTCAAATTGCCATTAACTCATTTCATAGACGGACTTGAACGTGGGGCTTTCCTTTCCTGGAAAACTGTTCAGAATTGGGGTGTTTGGTTAAAAAAAGCTGTTTGTGTTTAAAAAAAAAAAAAATCTGACTGGCTTTGCACCTAGTAAGAACAGGAGGAATGTGATGCAAAAGTGCAAAGTTTAAATATGGACCAATTCTTATAGAGAAGGCAAGGCACGAGGGGGGAGAAGACAAGAAAAAAAGAAAGAGAATATAAAAAGGCCTGCATATCTATCACCAAATGTGCCTTTCCCAAAACTTGTGGAAAAAAGCATCACGAAGAGTGCAACACAGCAGGCAAGGTGTAGACTGAATACATAAACCTGTTCCCAAAGCACTGAATAGTGCAACGATATGGGATAGTGAGGTGTGAAACAGGGCAAATTTAGAGAAAGGAGAGCTATGTCAGCAGCAGCATCAAAACGTAGAGACTAACATAGCCTTATTTAAAAGAAATTAGAGGCTGGGAGAGAGGGGAGGGAGAAAGTGTTGATGCACTATAAGATTATCACACATTTCTAAAAAGGTCTGAAAGAGCTGACTTCCTGCTGTGGGGTTCCTCTCATATTGGTGTGAACAAGCATCGCACTATCACCTGCAAAGTCTTTAAGTGCAAGTGGTGACACTTCATTATTCACAGCCTGCCTTAGAAAATCCAAGGGAAGCAAAAGAGAGATGAAAACCATGCAAGTCAAAAGGATGCTGCTCCCATTGTTCTTCTTGCTGCTTGGTTAACTGGGAACCCCTTTGAGCAAGAGAGAGGTCACTTCTCCCCAGATGCGCTCTGCCCATATCCCAGGGCAGGGCAGCGCTGCCAGTGTGGAAGCAGCTCCCCACAAACAACTTTCATGGTAACAATACAATGAAATCACCCTACTAGACAGGGCACAAGCTCTCACCATGAAAGCATGGGTTTAGCAGAATATATATCTGTGAGCACAACCACCAGTGGAAGGTGATTACCCTGTGACATGGCAGTGCAGCCCCTTTTACAGAAGAGGCAGGACTGAAACCACTCGGGACTGTCGTGAACTGAACTAGGACTTTGTGGGCACTTGAGACTGAGTTTGACTTACCAAAGACAAGAACGGGTGCATTTAGACCCTCTCCAGCTAGGACCTTGGGGGTGACTGCTGCACCACCACCCCCCCCGCCCCGACCATGAGGTCCTGCTGGTCCTGGCCCGCTGGCTTGAGGACTGAATGTGCTGTCAAATACATGAAGATCTGAAGCTGAAGGAAGTCACTGTAGCTGTGACAGGAAGGGGCAGGAGCTTCACAGACAAATGTAATAGCAATGAACAGGTCATGCACCAGAAAGTGAGGGGAAAGGAAAATTAGCCTGGTTTTGACACCAGGTAAAATTGTTGGTCAACAGGGTCACTGGAGGACCATGCTGAACTCAAGCAAGATGTTGGACATGTCCATGTGCTTTGCTGCATGAGTTTCGTACCCCTCCTGAGGAGAGGCTTGGGCTTCCAAGGGGCACTCTGCTATCATCTCCAGCATGAAGCAATGGATTGCCAGTGCAGGCTTGTTATTGTACTACGTTACAAATGTGCAACGAGAACCTGGAAAAAACAGGGCTAATTAAAGTCCTTTATTTAGATGATACAATAGGAATAATGAAGCCTGGTTTATTTTCCAGGAAGGGATATGTGGGAGGGTTTATTTTGGGGGTAGGGGGAGTATGCTCTGAGTATGCTTGTCTGGTTTTAATACTTATTTCTGGTTTGGATAACCTCACTCATTTGATGTCCAATCCTATAAAAAGGACACAAATAAGGATGAGAACTAACTTTGTGATCTGCAACCCTACAACATCCCACAGCCATTTTCATCAATGAAGAAGCTGTTCATGTTCTTGATTCTTTGTGGGAGACAAGACTTTGTCTATAACCACCACCAAAAAAATCTGAGTGAACTGCAAATGCTTTATTTTTTGCTATTATTAACCCCTCCCCAGCAAGTCAATCTATTTCTCCCTTGAAACAGTGAGATAGTGTTACTGGCTGACACATACTTGAGCTTGCCTTCCCGCATTTCAAGAAAAAGGTTTTTTTCTCCTTTTAATGAAAATTCACTTTTTTTTTTTTTTTGGCCTCCTTTATTCATTTATTTTTGAGGCCTTCCACCTCTGTTAACTGTGGGAAAAGGCTTCACTTTGCTAGGGTACAGCACGCATTGTAAAAGTAATTCAATTTTACACCATAGCAATGACATGATCAAGGGAACTTTGAGCAGGCTTTGTGACCAAGAGCATTTAACAAGTATGTGAAAAGCTTCCAAAGAGCCTTCATGAAAGAAAGAAAGGTTATAACAATAGGAGAGGTAGCTTGATAGTGGTAAATTAAGAGTCACAGGAGTGACTCTAATCAGGTTAGACTTTAAAGAAAGAGAAGCACCTTTATACCTCTCGGGTATAGGCCTGAGTGCATTAAGAACTGTTGGATTTGTGTTGGGAAGTACACAAATAAATCCCTGTGGCACTCTGGAAGAACATAGACTTTCTAAGCAAAATAAGTGAAACTGCAGATTTGGACTGAGTACCTTGGAAAAATATATTGAATCTTTGTTGGGTTTAGTCAATACCTAGACCTCTTTAGAGGTTGTTATCTTCCATTCTGTTCCCTGTGGAAACCTCCTGGCAGTTCCAGTGCAAGCATGGAAACAGTTTTGTGTAGAAAAGCGATGATGAACCATTCACACATGTTACTAGTTTATGAGGTCTGTGCAGCCTGACCCAGATTCTGTCCTGAGGTATATTCCAGTGAAGTACATCAAGCACCACACGCAAGAAAGGCCATGCAAATGACAAATAATTATATATACTGTGTGTATTCATATGCACATTAGGGAGACTGGTTCTGGGCATATCATTAAAACTTAGGGTTGGTAAGGAACATGTATAGAGATGAGTGTTTTAAAGGACAATCCAGCTATCTAAAAAGACAACTCATATACAAACAGCCTATCAAGCCGTTAGGGCTAGTTTTGTTGTTTCTCACATGTGGCTTAATCGACACCTTTTATATATGTGTTACTGTGAAAAATGGTCAGAGTTTATTTTGCACAGGAAAAAGGTTATAACTTGTCTTTTTTTCTGTTAGTGAAAAATAAGAAACAAAAAAGTTGGGCCTGACTCATTTTTGCAATCGACAGGGACACCTACAGGAAGACAAAATTAACACATTGGCATATTGGGTGTTTTCTGCTTTATTTGTTCACAGCTTGAGCCTATTACCTAATAGAGACACAAGAAAATGGCCCATCTGTTTGCAGTGGGCAAATGTGTGAGTACTACTCTCTGGGGCTGCATGGGAGAAGGGTTGCTTTTCAAGAACGTATTTACTTTACTCTCTGTTTTCTTAACGGTGTGTATAACTCAATACTAAAAGGCTAATTTGTTTAAGAAAACCAAACCTGACTTCTTCAGTTAATTGCTTACAGAAAAGCTGTAGGTATTGCATGGATTCTGTGTGCTTTGCTGAGTGCACTGGAGTGGCCTCTGCTACGCGACCAGCGAGGAAGCAGAAAAGCCAGCTCGATGGCAGCAAACCAGTCATTGTTCCCAGCCTGCTTGCTCTGGCAGGGCTGCAGCTCTTGGGAAAGATCAAGGATGTGTAAGGAGTGGGAGAGAGATGAAAGTCCGTCTATCAAGGAATGGGGATGAGGCAGCTGGGAGGGAAAGTCTGCTCAGGGGCACGCGGGATTTGAGATATGATTAATGCTTTGGCAACATGTTAATGAGAACAGGATCTGGCAACTGAGAGGAAATGCCTATGTGTTCGCTTGCAACCAGCCTCAAGCCGGAATAGGAGCCTACACTCACGCCAAAGTGAATCCAAGCTTTTGCATGTACATGAGTGGAAACAGGCTCGTTTAGAACATAGCAAAATAGAACAACGTGGAATTTGGAGACCCGCATCCAGCAGGGCCCATTCCATCAGTGGGAGTTGGGTTTGCTTTGTAGCTCCTTTTATCAGGAGAGGGACAGGGAACGTTTTGGTAAACAGCAACACACTCTCAAAACAACATCAGCAGTGACTGCATCTTCTCCCCAGCTCCTTTGCCACTCAGGCTTTTAAAACAATCTTTAAAACTCCTAGAGTCAAACCCAGTGATGACAGAGGTAGCCTTTACTTCTCTGTAGTCTGCAGGGACAGAACTGCTTGAAGGTATTAGCTATGCTAAGCCTCTTAAAAAACTATTAAACACATAAAACTCTTAAATGCACGCAAATCCTGTGTAACAAATGGCAAACAATAAGGAAAAGCTGATCAACCATTATACAACAATTTAATCTATGCAATTTGCATAATTTTGTCTAACAGAAGGAAGCTATAGCAGAATTGCTTTCGTAAGAAAGGCAGAGATGTTGTACAAAACAGGTAAACAATTAGGAATGAGGATTTTGCAAGTCCTCAGCAAATTCTTGGCATATGGACAGAGGGAGTGTGATATAATTGCAAGGGATGTGATGTAGATGGACTGGAAGAGACAAAAGGCAAGTTGGGAGCATGAAAAAAAAAGTCAGTTTTGCAATCAAATTAGGAAATTTAGAACAAAGTTTGAATATGTACCTTTAACTCTGTCCCTCTGTTATCATTTCAGTAGACTTATGTGTTGGCATCCTGTACCTGAGCCATAGTACTCTTTACGACAACAGGCAAACTGCCGCTACCTGCAACATTTATGCATGTGTAGCACCTTCATGTTTGGAGAGACCAAAGAGTGTGGTGACTTCTGAGCAGCCCGTTTTACAGATGGCCGCAAGGCAAACGAACCACCAGTACCAGGACTCGGGGCCACTCCATGAAATAGTCTGTGCCTCCTCTGGGGCTCTTACAGAAACAGTTTTCTCTGGTTTACAGTCTGTAAGGTGGGTCCTTATTTCTGGAAATATGCCTAGCACATTGTGGGCTCTGTAACACTAATCTAAACTCACATACTGAGCACGCAGATATTTCAGGGACAGGAGCTGTACAACTTACTTGTAAGTAGATAACTGGGGGCTGCTTGTCACTGCGAAGCCACCTGTTTAGGTACAGCCCCTGCACCCTACGAATTTACACCAAGAGCTCATTAACAACTTAGTGCTGGGCTGCAAAACACCTCTTTTTTTTTTTTTTTTCCCCAGGAATGTCCTCTGTTATGTTCCCAGCAATCTGGTGGCCATCAACACCTTGCTGATAAACTGGAAAGCTTCACCTTCTTCCATCCTCACCTCTCAAACGACCCATGAAAGAGTCCTGGAGATCAAAGAAATCCCCTTCCATCCTTATCCTTCTGACAGAGAGACTGATGGGATTTAGCACCCATGTGGGAATATGAGCATTGGTAACTGGGGAGTGGTAGGGGTGGAAAATGATTGGGGAGGGTGGAAAAGCCCAGAAGATATATTACCTGGGGAGGAGGTGCATACTGAATTGTGATGTCCATAGCAAGTGTGAGAAGACAGAAGAGACATGACTTCCTCTACCCCAAATAAAGATCAAGGAGTATTTGCATTCAAAGGGGTTGGGTTTTGCACATATCTCATCTCTTCGGTCACTTTCTTTTAACTGGAAATCCTCACTAATTAATTGTTCTGCAGATTCTGCTCCTGCACATCATATGTCTGAAGGGCTTGCTTGTTTCCCCAGTGCTGACTGCATGTGTTCCTTGCCCTTGCATTTTGATGTCCAAAGCCAAATAAAAAGCATAAAGGAGTGAAATGAGAGAACTAGGGGATTCTATGAGATTTTTAAAAGATCCTGCAATTCCAATACATTAAAGTATAGGCCTATGCGCTACGGATAACCAAACAAATGTCCAGTAAGAGTTATCCATTATTTATCCTATTTTTTCAGCAATTTCAGGCTTTATCTTGAATTTATGTTAGCAAACTCAGCAACCTGGGGGCTTTTCACAGCACCTTAGGCAGACTAAAGTGGAGCTGATGAATAATCAGTGGTGGAACAGCTGTTATCCAGAGATAACAGAGGACTTCAGGCTGCAGATGTGCACGGGGTCAAGGGAGACAATGTTGTGCATGAAAAAGTCATACAATGGAGTTCTGTGTATTTTCTTCAGATTTGAAGAACAAAGAAGCAATGACCTTTTGTCTGCTGCTGTCATTCCCTGCTTCACCATTAAGGTAGTTTTTTTTTTTTTTTTTTTTTTTTTCCTCCTAATGGGAAGTATTTTGAAATAGACCCCTGTCAATCATGCCCTGAAAAAGATGAGCCCATCCATGAGCAGAATCATTTTTAGAAGTTTAAATAGTCTGAATGTCAAAGCATGTGTCGGTCAGGTTAACACAGCATTTTGGATACCTGTGATTTGGATATATTTGTTTCAAAGACAGGTTAATTTTTAATCGCTGAGTATACCAAGTTTCAAAGGACAAATGAAAAATACAAGAAAACAAGACTATACTTACAGGTTCAGTAAAGATATATCCAGCCTGGTATCTAGCCTCCAACAGTGGTCAACAGCGGTGTGTAAGAACAGGCTAGCAAAGAGAGACAATTCTTTTTGTGTATCCTTCTGATAGCTGGTAGTCTGTGATTTAAGATCTTTTGAATTGAGGTTGTATCCATGTCTTTGTGTTGAATTGTATTTATGGACTATTCTAAATAGATTTGTCTTTTTTTTTGGTTTTGGGTTTTTTTGTTTTGGTTTGGGGTTTTTTTTGTTGTTAATTCATCCAAAGTTTTATAATTGATACTTTATAGGAAGAGGTACTTCCTCTGTTTCTTTTGAACTTGTTGTCAGAACATTTCAGGTGAAGCCCATTAATATTTGTATTGTGAGAAATGGTGAATAACTGTTCCCTTGTTGCCTCTCCGTATCCATCACAATGTTACATATCACTGTTGTTCCTCACTTAGAGTCTTCATCTACTTAATCTCTCCTTCCTCAAAAATCACCTCCTGCTTTTAAGCATCTTTGCACAGTATTTTACCTGACTTCCAGCACAGCCCGGGGAGCAAGCTTAGAGCAAGCGCTGTGGTGTGCCGTCATCCTCCAGCACGTGCTGAGCTCGCCTCGGCCGTGGGCAGGTCCCCGGCATCAGGAGGGGAGCGGGCAGCTCCTCCCAGCCCCTGCTGCAGAAGTGCCCAAACCTCTAAAGTACTGCCATGCCAGCGGAAGGTGGGCAGGGACAAACTTTGTATAATGGTGTGCCGTGGGGCCAGCTTACCAGGAAAGTCAGCGTACCTCGCCTGAGGCTGAGCACAAACCTCTCTCTTCCTCCTGGCAGGAGCGCAGCTGTGAGAGGACAGGAGCCGTGGAGCAGAGCTCTGTGCCAGCTGTGTGCCAGGAGCGGGGCGTGCCGCCACCCGCAACCTCCCCAGCCCAAACATCTCCTCTGGAGCTGGCTGCAGCTAGCAGGCTGCATTGTGTGTTTGGCTGCGGGTGCCTTTCCCACATGCCCACCACCCTGCTATGGGGCCATTATTTATTCCTCACCCGAGAGCCTTAATGAGCTGATTGCGTTCTAACTGTTGGGATTTTTTTTAAGGAAGGTGAGTGCTCACAGATCATCTCCCCAGCTAGGCAGGGGTGCACTCGTCCTCTGTGGAGCATCCCTCGTATTCAACAGAGAGAGTTCTGTTGGGTTTAGTTAAGAAATGTGAGTGAGAGCACACAGCAGTTATGTTCCCAGCCCAGCTTGTTATTTTTTATGGTTCCCATCCCCAACAGAGGACAATGGCTTCTGTTGCTCTTTCTTACAGTCCATGGGAAGCTGGTGTTTGACAGTACACTCCCAACACTTCTGTTTTGTTTTTCTGTTTGGGTTTTTATTTTACTGTTGAAGTTAGGATTTTAGCTCTTTTTTGTTGTTGGGATTTTTTTTAATTGCTTTCTCCCCTCCTCCACACTTCATTCTTTTGGCATAGGGCTGCCACTCACCAGCTGTTCACAATTCCTTCACCCCTTCTGTTTTTCAGTACCACACTACCATGACATAGACTCGAAGGACAATTTCTTCCTTGCAGGAGGCTTCCCATGCCCATTGAATACATTTAATAAAAATACTTTTCTCTCTCTTTCCTACCTTGGAGGAAAGTTATTATATCTGTACTCCTCACATAATTCAGATTGTCCAATCTGTCATCCTCAAATTGCCTGAGTTTGATTTCTTGACTGTTTTTAGATCCTAGGATGACTGATCTTCCTCTCTCCTTGATAGAGCAAGCTCATCCACAGTGACTACTCAATAATTACTTTTCAACAAAAAGTTCACTCATCAACTCATAAATCTGGTCTCCTCTTCCCTGCCCTTTCCATTTTGTTTTGTGTAATTGGATTTTTTTTCTAGTCTGAAACTTAACCAAAAAAATCAGCACATTCCCACATATCGGCAAATGGTACCCAAAAGAGGCAAACTGGAATGACACTGTGAAGCAATCGGTTACAGCAGAGTCATCTACTGAAAGGAGGGAGAATAGCTATCGCTCGGCGAGGTGCAGAGCGTGGCAACTCCCACTGTTGCTAATGGGAGAAGAGGCTGCTGAGCTCCTCTCAGGAATGTACTGTTTTAATTTCTAATTGAGTTATTTGTTCACTTGTTAAAGAACTCATCTCTTAGGGCAGTGACTCTCAAAGACAATAATAGTGGCCGCATGCAGCCACCAGGGAATTCATTGCAGCCACAAGACAAAAACTTGCTCTGATTGTTCAGCTCTGTTTTGACTTAAACTGTCAAAACTGTGGCCACTATTAATTTACTGTGATGGCACGTGTCACAGCTGCTTGTCTGAGAGTCGCTGGTTAGTCCTGTCTCTCTTTTAGGCACTTGGAGCAGGAGTTCCCAAGCTGCAGTCCAATGGACCATGTCAAGTAGTCTGTAAAGCCATACTAACATTGCACATTGGTATTGTCTAATGTTTCAGTTAAAAGCGCTTTGAGCAGGAGTGCAACAGGCAGCAGGAAACACCAGGGTGCTCCGTGGCTCCAGAGGAAACTGGGACCATCAAACTGACAGGTCAGGTTTGCTCTCAGAGCACGTCTCTGCCCGTCTCCGCTCCCAGGTGACCAGTGCCTTCTGCTGGCCAGGCTCCCTGTCCCTGGCTTGTGTCTTCCAGATCTATCCTTTGCCTGTGGAGCAACCTCACAGGCATCAAAGCAACACCAAAGCCTGTTTTTCTAAGGAACTGACTATGTCAGACTGTGTGTGCAAAAAAGACCCCTCCAAAGACTCCTAATCCAAGAGCCTCTCACAGCCAGATTGACTCAAAACCAATCCCCTCCAAAAAAGATGCTACTGATGACATGGCTTCTCTTTCATTGCTGGTAGGCAAGGACAAAATTAAACACATCAAACATGCTTAGTTTCCAAAGGCAAAGTTGCAAAATGTCACACAAAAGATACACATATATTCATTACTTTTACTACTTTTACTACCTTCCTTTCTTGTCTTTTCCTTTGGTCCTTATCCAGCTTCTGGAGGAGCCATTGTGCAGGGAGAATCAAGAGCTGATTTCTGTGGTAGGATGTAAAGGACAAAATCTGCCCTGTTTTAATGCACAATGGACTATACTGTTCCGTTACCATAAAACTTTTTATGAGGATGCTGTTCCTCATATGAAACAGTTTTGTCTCCTGTAAATGACCAGCTTTGTATTATTTTTTTATTATTTATCAACATGTCATCAAACCCCTTGTTTTAACACCCTCCTCCTAAAGCCCAGCTTTGTGGAAGTATTTGCTTGTATGGCTTAGGACAGTACTTGCATGTGGTTCAAGGCTTGCAAAAAATAACCAAAAAGAGCAAAAGAAACTTGAGTGCTTTGGCTTTAAGGAAAAACATTGCCGATGGACAAATATTAGTAATATCCTAACGGTGAGATAAGAAGGTATTGATTTGCTATTGATGGTCTATACGAGAACTGCTTGCAAAAGGTAAATAGGGGACCCCTGACATTCCTGAGACATGACCAAGCAGTTGGTTAGAAATACTTCTTACAAAACACTGCAGCGCAGGCAGAGCGGAGACATCCAGGAAAGGCTGCAGGTGAGTAACTGCTGGCCAAGGAAAGTCAGCAGCAGCGCAGGTAGGTCAAGAGCAGCAGTGGGAAGCAGACTCTGCTCCTGGGTTTGGGTCTCTTCCCAGGGGAAAGCTGGGCTAGACTCCCTGTAGTCCTGCAGAAGAGGTGACAACTCAGGACCGGTGAAGCTTGGATAAGGAGACACCAAAGGCTGGCATATGAGTTACTTTGGTTTAGAAACAGGGTTTTATCTTTCTGGCCTCACGAGCCCTTTCGGTATTCGGAGAGACAGTCTGGGTGTGTGTGCATGACCTGTGTAGGACATGTGCAGGGGGCTGGGTACGCTTTCCATCCACAGACCTGCAGTGTAGCATGCAGGCTATGTCTGTTGCTGCTTGAACCTCTGCCTATCTTCTCCACGAACGATGGGGAGTCTCCAGGGGTATGTGTGGTGAAGGTACCTGGGTCTGCAGCATCTGCAGTGGCTGGTGGGGGTTACTGTCCTGCCTATGAGCTATGAAATGCTGACGGTCCACCTGAGCAAAGCTCCTGGGAAAAAGAAGTTGTGTGTCTATGGCAGATGCCCTCGTTTGCCAGTGACGGAGGAACACACTGCCAGCACCAGGCTGCTGTGCCTGTCCCTGGCTGTTGACAGAGACCCTCGTCTGCTGCCTCTGGTTCCTCTCAGGTTGGTGGTACGTGTGAGCAAAATACACAGGTGGTGTAAGTCCCTTGAAGCCTTACTTACACCTCCCTGACATGTAGAGGCTGATTTCAAGAGGTCCAGGAAGCTGCCTGTGGCCAGCTGGGACTGAGAGCCCCAACCCTTCCCAGGGATGGGGAAGGCAGTCCTCCCCTCTCCTTCACTCTCTCAAGCAAAACAAAAAATGGGGCTTACTCTTTTTAAGGGTCATTCTGGAGCTCTCACTGAGGCAGCTGACCCAGTTGTGTCTGGTGCTGTAAATTAGGCAAAGGAAATTTAGGCACTTCTAAGATAAGGCAGCAGCTAAGTATGTGTTTTGGGGGTTTTTTTCAGTCATTACTTTGGGATTCTTTTAACACAGCTGCCTGTTTTCCCTAAGTCAGAATCTCTTCCAGTTCACATCCCTCCCCCACCCCAAGCACAATGTAATAAAATCAAACTGTCTCAAAATACCTGTGTCATAGTCCCTAAAATGCCATTAAGACCCCATGTCTTCTGTGGCAAGTCACTTTCAAGGCTGAGACATGTGGGATGCTGTGGGCTAGGATTTGACAGGAGCATGCATCTGTGGGCGCAGAGCTGCAAGGTCAGAGTGTGAATTTTCCAACTAAGCAAGTTCACCTTTGTCCAGAACAGCTCCTGCTTTCAGCAATGAAGGCAGCTCACAAACTGTGAAACTGTTGAAGGAAACCCAAAACCTAGAGGGTGTTTTTCCCTAATAAAAATTAAGTCTGAAAATGTACCAAGCCAACAGCAGCATAAGGGCATAGAGCAGCAACACATGAATGCAGTGCAGGGAGTTCTCAACTGCAAAATTATTTGGAGGACAGAAGTTTTCTCTTTCAGAAAGGATGAAGGTTTCTGACATTTTAAGCCCAAATCTGATTTTACTTAATCTGTTTCATCACGAATTTACTTTTTTTGCACCTATTTCTAGCATATATATGACATGCCAATTAGAAGAGACAGCTGTGCTGGAGAAACCAAGCTGCAAAGTAATTGTGTCTGCTGTCTAACACTGAGCACAAGGGAGAGGCATGGCAGCTTGTTTCTGGGCTTATCCTAAATCCTTCGCTCCCCTAGAAGTGCTGGGGGCTTGCGGGCGAAGCTGGGACCCTTCCAGGTGAGGAGGGCGTCGGGGAGCGGGGCCACCTCTGCTGAGTCCCCGGTGTTCGCCTGCAGGAGTAAAAGGTCTGCAGCGACTCTGCCCTTCCAGGGGAGGGAGGGAGCCAGGGGTGCAGCCTCAGTGCCTGCGAATCCATAGCTGTGCGCCAGTATTTCGTGCTTCTGTGGCACGTCTGATATGATCAGCTTTGTTTTCAAGGACTACTGCGGAGATTTGTCATCAACTCCTTCGTCGTGTTGTCACGCTGTCCTCCTCCCCTCCCCTCCCTGCCCTCCACCCCCTTATCGGTCCCCCCTCCACCCTCCCCCTGCTCGATCGCACTCAACAAGACAGTCTGCATTTTCCATATCTACTTTTTTTTTTTCTTTTCGCCCCTCTTTTGTCTTCTGGTAACAGCGTTTGGCATTTCCCGGGCAGCCCGTACTCCATAAGGCCTCAGTGTCTGAATACGAGGACGGCTTGAACGTTGCCTGCTGAGACTGAAGAAGAACTTGAGTGAAAATAATCCTCTCTTTTGTTCCGCTTGGGTTGCTTTTTGTTTGCCTGACAGATGTTCGGCCCCTGTGCGTGTGCACGGAGCGGCTCCTCCGCCGGGCCCTCTGATCCGCCAGCTTATTGATTTCTGCCTATCTGTGCGGCTTGTCTCCAGCCCTTACAGATGCGAGGGCTGCGGCCCGGGCAGCAGCCCCTCTCCTTTGCACACAAATAGGGCGATCCTCTATTGTGAGGGGACTGGTGGAGAAGAGTTGGTCTCACTCCCTCTTGAGCCGTTGTGACAAATTTGGGCAGGTTTTGGGGGGGCAGAGGGGAGATGCGCGTCAAGCACCGAGCTGCGATGCTGTGGTTTGACATGTCGTGACATGCTGTCGCACAGGTGCCCAAGTAAATGGGAAGGAAGAGGCTGTGGGCAGAAAGGCCTCAGAGCCTTGCACCGTGCCTGTGTGTTATCGCAAGTTCATATTTCAGTCACTTGACTGATGGACATAAGAATCAAAGCTGTCGCCAGGGAAAACCTTGTAAACCGCAGTACTTGCTATTGCCCTGCTTCCCCTCCATGGCATTGCTGCCGGCTGCTCTGAGTTTCACTGACTGGCCTAGCCATGCAGTCACTGCATCTGAAACTTTCATCCTGCAGTTAGTGGCCACTTGTAATGCTTTTCTTCAATCTTGCTTTTTTGGTTTTTTGTTTTGGCTTGATTTTCTGCCTCCTGAGCAGCGACGCAAGGACTCTGCCAGTGGAAAGGTGTCAGGGTGCTCTGCGAGAATGGCACGCTGCAGATCTGCATCCACATTTTTGGCATACAGTGGTAGGATCGCTTTGCTGTTGACAGCAGTTTGGCTTTTATTTGTTCCCTGACATATGTCTGCAGAGGTCTGACCTGCCACTGGCTCTAGTGCTCTCAATGCAGTGTGGAAAACGAGGCGGCTGTTTTGCCGCACTCGGCTGTCTCCCCTCCATCAGCCCATGGCCCTAGAAAGCAGTTGTTGCGTGCGCTGCCCCCCACATCCCTGTGACGGCAGCTCTTTACTGGTGTCTGTAATGCACATGCGGAGCGGACGCACTCTCAAGGTGCATCCCTTTCTCTGGGGCTGAGATAAAGGCTATAAGAGCAGCTCCAGGGTGCGTATCTCCCACCACGCCTTGCACCTACAGTGAGCTCGCTGTCTGCAGACCAGCTTTTCTGCTCTGTATCACATTGCCCTGCCTTATCTCCCCTCTCCCTAAAGCATATCACGTATCGCCATGCATGTCAGAGCCTCCAGAGCTATGACTGCGCGGTGGCTAGGAGAGGGACATCCTTTGATTTCACTGATGCTATTAGGCACTCTGTTGTCATTTAATACCACAGTAGTTGGCCACCAGCTTCTTGAAAACTTAGCTAGCTATATGTTAATGGCCTGTTGCTTGACAGGATATTTTACCCCACAGAAACAAATACGGACACGTTTGTAGTGCTACAGAGTTCATCTGTTCTCCTCCTGAAGTGTTGCTCTTTGCTTGCAAGGGTTGGGGTAGCTCAGTTTGGACTTGTTAAGGCAAAACGCCCACTGACATGTAGTAGTCTGTTGGATCTTCCCGAGAAGCTGTCAGAGCTGGCAGCGATACTTCACATGGTATCAAGTGATTTATACTAATGTGAAAAGCAGGCAGGGAGGGAAACTGAGTTTGCAGCCTGTGGTGGCCTGCGTTGCAGCTCCAGCTGCATTACAGTTACTGGATCTGAGACTGAAACCACGGTATGGTGCCTCCCAGTCCTCAGTGGATGGTTCCCATGGACAGCTTACTGGGACAGGGCTGTCAGAGCTGGTGGCAAAGGAGATGTCTCCGTGTAATACATCTTTGAATAGCGTCTAGCAGTAGGCTGGGAGGAGAGACTTGGACAGCATCGGGAGGGCAGAGCAGATGTTCCATGCAGCCACTGCCTGCATCCCTCTCAGTGTACTATGGCAGCACCATAATGGTCACCTTCACTCTCATGGGTAAGACAAATAACTGCTCCTCTCAGCATCAGCTCAGGACTTGAGATTTCCTTCTCTGATGCATGTGTCATGCAGTCCAAGCAGGGGGGTGTGTATAGGTCTTTAATTTAGGGAAAATAACATTGACAAGCCACAGCGGTATCAGTAGCCAGCAACTTTCATTACCCTCTTTGTTAGTCTTGGACCTTCCCTGACACAAGTATAAAAATGAGGAAGAGGGGCTCATTTAGAAAGGAGAAGAGCTTTGTAAAATGCTCTCTGGTTTGACAAGTGGGACCTTGCTGAGCCTGCTGGACCTTGTACTTGGCCTCTCTTTTGGTCAACAGGAGAGGACTGTAACAGCTGAGAATCGCTCAATGCAAAGGGAATTTTGTCCTGGGACTGTCACCCAAACACTCTGTTAGCTGGCTTGTGGCTTGCTGACGTTTAAGATCTCAGGCCCAATCTGCTAAAAACCAGTGGTTTGGGGCTAGGCATTCACAGAGCTTGCCTGTAGCAGATTGTGGGGACACCCAGCCTCCCAGTTCAAGCCAGGAAGGATTGCGGGTGATGTATGAACGATTCCTGACTGGAGGATGAAGGGGGGAAAAAATTCCAAAATCCACATCTATTGATCTTCTGAAGTCAGGAGCTGGGGTGATAAAAACTTCCTCTGGCTTTCGGTTAGGAAATGCCTTGTGGGGGTGGGAGGATCAGTGAATACAGCCCTGTGCATCAGTCAGTACCTGCAGGACAACGTAATGCACCGCCTGGCACGAGCAATTTGGTACATGCGTATTTTTGCAAAGGCCATGTTATAACTCTCCGTAGGCACCATTACACCAATACGGTGGGAGTTATGTAAAGCAGTTATATTCCATAGGTGGTACCTGAAACCCAAGCTGCGCCCATGCTGAGTTAGAAAGTGAAAATCAGTATTTGGATTAATTCCTTTGACTTGTCTTGTTTCTCCCTTTACTCTCACAGCCCTTCCCCTTGCTCTGCACAGCCTGTGGGTGATGTTGTTGTTTGCAGGGCTGTGTGCGAGCTATTCTGTGACTTTTCTTTTAAAGCAGCTCTTTCTTTGAAATTCTGCTGCTTCTGTAATGGGGTTTGAGCACGATTGCGTCACTGTTGTGATGGTCTGTCAAGCCATCTAATTGGGTTGTCTCATTAAAACTTACAATCAGCGCTTACAAGGCAGCAATCCTGTAGTCCAACACTGTAGCTAGAGCCACACTGGCTGACCAAGTGCCTGCACGTGGGTTGGGATGTGGATGCAGAGGTCGATAAGAACCTGCGTCTCTGTGAACCCATCCCACGTCTTCTAAGATGAAGCTTGAATGTATCAGACCACCTCTGACTTCACCTTCTCTGCAATGAGACTAACTGGAGCAATTCAGTTAAAATCAACAAATAGGTGGCTTTCAGTCTCCAGTTCAGAGACAAGACTACTTCTGGGATCTCAAACTGGACACTCAAGGACCATCCACTAGTCTCTGCTGGATAGCTTGGCCTTGATGTTTCTTTTTGTTAGCAAGAGTGTGAGGAAGAAATGGTGCAAGAAAAGGGCAGATTTGTGTAGTCTCTAATAGAAACTAAATTCTTGGAGTAGCTCCAACATACATTTTGGTTTTGAATAGAAACAGTTTATGAAAAAACCCTCTGCCTGTGCAGGTCAAAATATTAGTTACACCACTGCAACTGCATTCTCTTATGAGAAGTCCTTTTTTTTGTTGTTTTTTTTTTTTTAAATCTGAGCCGACTAGGCGAAAGGACCTCACTTATTTCAGGAGCCTCATTCACTGTCCTCTTTTTATTTTAACTGCAATGATGACTTCTTCTAGCACCACAGTTGAATTTAACTGGGAGCATGAATTGGGGCTCAGAGCTCCAGGTCTGGGCACAGAGTGAAAATGAGGGCAGCTTTCCTGCCAACACTGGGCTTAAACTGAACATGGGGTTTAAACTAAACTGCCAGAAACCACTCTTAAATGTTTGTGCAAGAGTTTTATGGGTTAAATTAGGCATATGAACACCTGCATATAGATGCTGCTTTGGCCACTGTGACTCCCCAGATGCTCGGAGAAGAGCATCTTGGCTGTTTGGTGCTTCACTGAGTTTGACGCAGAGTGTCCCTTTGATAGAGAAGCATCTTAACAGAGGGGAAGGGCACCACAGCCCCTGACTTTAAAGGCTGTAGAGCCAAACAAAATACATTTGATGGTTTAGATGTAATAGCCTGCACTGAATCAAGAGCCTGCATGTTCAAGGCTGTAAGCTCAACAGCTCTGCACTGAGGGCCTGGAGAAATGAGAGGGAATCGTGTTCCTGCGGAAATGCTTTTGGCTGTGACCAAGTGCATGCTCTGACTGAAACAGGACAGCTGGCCAGGAGACACTGGCCGCCAAGGTGACATCTTTAGAAAGTTAAGGAGTGTTGATAAACGTTGTTATGCATCAGTCTAACAAACGTGTAGCCCAGGCTGAGCCACGTATCACACTGGTCTTCACATGAGCTTGTGTGATTTCTGTTCAGCATCACTTACTGTGCAATAGGGTGTGGACAGCAAAGTTTTCCTTCTCCTACCTTGCACGGTGATCCCCATGTTGGAGTCGTATGAGAAAAATCCAAGTGTCACCACTGAAATCTTATTGTTCGGTTGTGTTTTTTAAAGGGCAGTTTAATGTAAAAGCCTCACTAAGTACCAGACAAAAACACTCTGCATCACCCTTTAAAATGTTTTTACTTCAAATTTTGTGGGTTAGCTCTGGGTGAGCACTTCTCTTGGCTTTTGTGAAAAGCCATAAAACCCCAGACTTTGTGGCTTATTTTAAATCGGAGAATGAAAACACACTGCACAGCGCTTCCAAAGACAAATTATCTTTCATTTTTAAAAATCCCATCTAATTGTCATTAATCAAGCCATCCCCTGCGCTAATATGATGGAGGCGGGGAATGGAATGCCATTCCGGCTCAGGCAGCTGTTGCGCGTGTCAACCAGTTTCAAAACGCTTGGCAAAAGTTGTAAATGCAGTTCTAATGAGATCGACTTGTCTGCAACTAGCAAACAAATACCAGCCGCACCAAAATGTTTGTTTGCCATGGGACTTAATGGAGATTGTGTTAACCGTTCTACATTCAAGGGTACATGTCAAGAAAAGTTCAGATCAAGCATAAGGCAGTGACACTGGAATGCAGCTTTCTCCAAAATGGTCGCTTATACAAAATCTGAGAAAAAGCCTCCCCTTTCTCTTTTTTTCTTCCCCTCTCCCCCCCGCCCCCCATCAGGCCTCTTAACCTTCTGCTATCTCAGTGCGTGAGGCTCTTTGCAAAGGCTGCATAAGCAAGCTACAAACGGAAATACGTTTTCTACTGGTATGTTTGAGGATGGGCTCCTGGTAGGGGACAGACTTCTGAGGCACTCTGCAGCATCTCTCACCTCCCAGTACCCCCAGCTGGGTATAGCTCCATCAGCAGCCCAGGTTGGTTGTGGAGGAGAAGAGGCACTCAGCTGAGCCACTCAAGGTCTCCAGTACAAGAGCACAGCGCTGAGAGACCAATAAACAGCTTCATCATCCACCAGACCCAAGTGCCAAGCTGGTTACAGCTGTTTTTCACAAAGCCTGGTTAAACAGAGCATTGGTCCGGTGGGGTTGTAATCCTTTTCAGCTAAGCCTCCTTAGTGGGCCAGGCACTGCAGATGTCACGTACCCACACCCGGGTGGGCACCTAGGTAAATGAGCACATCAGTGATTTCTTGTAGAACCACCAAGGAGATCACTAAACTTGTGTGGCTGGAGAAAGCCAAGCAATGGAAATATCTAAATTTCAGAGAAGTCAGGTCTCAGGTAAGCCAAAAGCACTTTACCCCGGTCACGAAGTACCTATAACACTGCAGTACAACTTGCAATCTTACACATCTGATTCCTCTTCCTCAGCAAAAATGGGAATCCTGGTTTTTAACTTTCCTTTTATGGTTGGTCGGTCTAAAGTGCAGAGGACTTGTTGAATTTTTGGTACCATGACTAGTCTCTTGCCAGTACCCCTTTAATGTGTGTCTTGTGCCAACGAATATTAATTATTGCAGGCTACAGTGAAGTCCATCCCTACCCCAACTTGAGCCTCCGAAATTAACAGTGAAGTTGAACTTTGCCAGCAACTCTTAGGAAAAGGGCCAAGAACAGCCTAACAGGAAAGATGTTGAGCATTTTTTGTTTGTTTTTCTGCTAAACCATGTTTTTGTAATTATGAATACTTTGTTGAAATTGCTTAGAAAAGGAAGAGCACATAAAATGGTCCATACAATTAAACTAACTACGTATTAGAGTTGAAAGAATATAAGGCTGGTCTCACTCTGTTGCACTCACACAGACAAAATGCCTTCTCAAAAGGAATTTGGCTTGAGAAGGCAAATCTGGAGACAAATCTTAGTTAACTTCAGGCCCATGTGCCATATTGTCTGGTTTATGACTGCCCCAAATGGCCTGAAAGCAAAGGACATTCACACTAAACAAAAGCAACAGCTGAAAGAAAGAGAAGGAAGAATTGGAAAGCTGTCATTCCCAAATCCCTTCTACTCAAAAGTTGGTTTCTGACTCTGGATCAGAAACCCTGAACAAGACAGCAATTACGTTATGCTCCTAAAACTATCTTCTACTAGACCGGGGAGAAACAGGACTACTTTGTTTTGCTCAGATTCACATGAATGCTGCTTTAATCATTCCCCACTTGCTCCTGCCGCTTCTCCCCAAGCTTAGGTTTGTAAAATCCTGAATCACTAAACTGAGATCACACGCCAAGGCAGCTTTCTCTTGCTTTCCAGGATAGATGATTCTGGGGTATCAAAAAAAAGTTTTTCAAATGTGGGAAATTACAACTTTGTCCCCTAATTAGATAAATAATGTAAAGGAGTAAGTTGCAGTAGGACTTCAAACTGCTAGACCTCAAATAGTGTTCTATAATTTCCATTTAAATGGTTTTCTCTAGGAAATGGCAATAAAATAGAAGCAGCCCGCTCCTGACTCCCAGCACACTCAGGCATACATAGTGTTACAGGCGTATCTCACTGTAGAAGGAAAAATGTCATCCTAGAGTGAGAAAGATCAGCATTTGGTTTATAAAACAACATTTTATGATTCAGCCTTAAGTCTTGGGTTTAGTTAAAGGAAAATTAAGCTTATCCTTGACTGATAGAGTGAACTAAACTTTTAGAAGCATATATGCAGTATATATGTCCTGTCAAGCATTTTCACTTTCTGTAGTAACAAGCCCCCTCCCCTGTACACAAAAGGGATTTGACGCATAAACAATATTGCTGAAAACATGTCCAAAAATAAAGCAAGGTCTACTTTATTACAAACCTAGTTTTTAAGGCTGATTCTGACCTTGTACAGTCCCTTATATAAGCAACAGTATGCTGCCATTTGGCTGAGATCAAAATAAAGCCTCCCATCTCCTCAATAAACAGTACGGCAAAGCACATTATAGTGGGAAACTGGTAAAGTATGTATGACTATTTTTACCCACACCGTGTGTAATTGTGTTGAAGCCTGTGATAGCAACTAACTATTGCCATCTTAAGGTGGCCCTTAGTAATTGCTGCAGATGAAGTCGAGCTAGCTGTTGCTGCTACTGTGCGCTGCTCTTGTTACATACCCTGTCACTTGCAAGTTCTTGAACAAGGTGGTTAGAAGTGCTCGCTCCAAGATTAGTCAAATCCTGCAGTACAGCTCTCTTTTGAAATGCACATGTAATGTGTTTAATATTAAGAAAAAGTATTGCAGGATAAACATTTTCCCTCTCCCTCCTTTCTCTTATATAAAACTGTATTAAAGACATCTAATCCCTGGCCAAGTAAACCTGCCAAACCCAGACCTCTGCTTCCAACAGCCCTTAGTGGTATTGTTGCATTTGTTTTGCCTAGCTGTACCTCTATAGCCTACCTGCCCAGGCAGTTCTGTAACCAGATAGCGCTCAAAGTGCTTCATAAACTATTAATTTACATTGTAGACACAGTGCGAGATGACTACTGACCTGATTTACACATAGGAAGTACAGGCACAGAACTAAGGAGAGTTGCAGGCAGTCAGGGCATTCCTACCTTCCAGCCCTAGGTGACGACAATCTTCACAAACAAAGCTAAGTAACTTGGTGGGTTAAAAAAAAAAAAAAATCTTGGTGCCTTTTATCTGTAAGACACATCTGACATCTGTAATTTTTGAATGTGTTTTAATACTAATAAGCAAGCAAGTAACTTCTAGCTGAGCGGCCCACGAACATTTTTGTACTCACACATCTTCTGTCACTCCTGCAACTCCCAGCTCTGAGCACGAGTGGTGATGACATCAGGGAAGGGCATAACCGGGAAGTTAAAAACAAATTGGGAAACAAACTTTCCCACGTCACTGGTTCCAAACCCATCCACAGAAGGAGTGAATGCAGTGCTACCTTCTGTGAAAGAAATTTCATGTTTTCTGCCCAATGGGCCTGTGAAAAAGCTTCTATCCCCTGCTGGTTCTTCAGCCCGATGTACTCTGCAGGGAAATGGAAAACTGAAAAGGACACAAAATGGCCATCTCATTTGCACTAGTGCTCCAACAGGACAGCACTGACACACAGTGGCAGGAAAACTTGCATCCCCGGTACCTGCTGTTGTATCTCTTCTGAGCTTGCACATGAGACCTGAACACTCTAATCACCTCGTATTTCTCCTAAAACAACTTACAGAGACAGGCCTAGATGCCTCAAACTATAACAAGTCATTCCTAAAATCTGTTGGACATGCATTTATTTTGGATGTAAAATTTACCCTTAAATATACAAGCATCCAAATTTATCACATTTTTTCTTTAAATTGAATCAGTGCAACCCTCCTACACATTTGGCATCCTGTAAGAACATTAAATTATTTCAGGTACAAATTAGATAGTTCCCCTTGTTCGTTACCCTTCCCTTCACTGTTTAGATCTCGCATACTGCAAACAGACCTGTCCCAAAGGCAGGCATGTCAACTTGTTACCCTCAGCTGCTTTTCTTTGCAACTGAAATACTATTCAGTTTCACTAGACTTCACCGACTCCGCATAAAGCTGTAACAATCTATTGTGAAACACTTGAGCAATTCAACATAAATCTGGTATCAAAGACAGCTGAGCTTTAAGTGCTTTAATTGAATTTTATAGAAGTAACAGAGCATGTATTTCATTTGGTGTTGCTGATTTGTAATTTAAATATACACACGCTTTCTGTTCTTAGAATTATTGCACTGTGTGCAGTTTGCTCAGTACAGAACAGCGTATAGCTACGCGGTCATTCATACAACTAACATTGTCCACTTAAGATGACTTCTGCAAATAATGTTAAACACCCCATTAAGTTACCTGAACCTGTCTGGAAGTTTCGACTTGTGTGACCAGGTGACTTCAGCCCCAGTGTTACTCAGCCTGGGATGCTGCGCTCCTTCCTTACCACCTAACTACCCAGGCATGAGGTGTTCTCTCCTTACTCTGCCCAACAGCGGCACCCAGCGGTCAAGTGTTTTCATGAACCTTGGGAAACGGCTACTGTTCGAGTTCCCACTCACTGGATTTCCTAAACACAGCCAGAGTCAGTTTAAATGCACTAGCAGTTTGACTGCTGAGGTTCAAAATGCTACCCACTATTTAAACTGCCTAGAAAGCCTGAGACTACCATCGCTGGTGAAGACCAGCCAGAGCTAGGAAAAACGCACAGCATGTGAAATGCTGCACAGGAGGCAGTCAGCCACCTCCAAACAGGAGACAAGGTTACTGTACAGTCAAACACATCAGCAAAATTGTTCTTTTAAAGAACAAGCAACGAGGTATTTTATGTGTCCTTTTCTAAATAGCTACAGACTGTGAAAGGGTTCCTGGGCAAGAGAACATTATTTTGCCCTTCATGATGCAGCTCTGCTTTTCTAAAGGTCCTAGTACTCAAGCCAATTTCCAGGAGTGATATACAGCACATCAGACAAACAGTCTACACCTCATGCAATTTCCTAAGAATCAAAAGCCATAGTAGGGCTAAGAAAGCCCCCAAAGGTTAACAGGCATTCAGGAATCTCCATACTAATTTATTTTCCATCAGTAGCCAGAAAAGGATGATGTTTCAGATTTTGGGCATTAACTGAATAAAAACACGTAGGGGTGAGCCCAGATGCAGAATCCAGGACTAAATTCTGGAAGATGCCATTTAACATTCTTCCCTCTTACACAGAGAAATTGGTTTCAGGTGACTCATATTTATAGTCTCTGTAAATAAGTACAGAGAGGGCAAATGCCAGGATGGCATGTCAGAGAAATAAAGGAGAAGATAGGAAAAGCAAGCTATGAAGTGCAGTCAAGGCACCAGGAACACAACAAATGCTTTTCTCACTAAACCAAGGCTGAACTGAAAGCACTATCGGAAAAGTCTGTGAACCTAAATTTTAAAAAGTTTAAACGCCTCCATATTGTAGCATAAGGGATCGCGAGAAGGGGATTAAACTGACATTGGAATTAGATTGATCAATAGATTAAGATGAGATCAATGAAACTGACTTGTAACTCTTAGCTGCTTCCTTACCATGAACTGCTCTGGTTTCTAAAACACACTGCCACTTCTAACAAAGGTAGAAAACATTCAGCATTACAGCAGTCAAACTTCTTGGAAAAATTTAATATGACAAATGTCTTCACAATACAGGCAAATTGTACATCATAGATTACGTGTTTGTAAGTGAACTGAATTAGTCTTTTCGTAATTGGACAGATTCCTCTTTAATTCCATCTTTTGTGACAATGCAGATCTTAAGTGCATCCCCAGTGTACACATCTCTCTCAGCAGCAGAAATAAAGACATCTTTAACCAGCTGCAAAGCCTTCTCCAGGGTCAGAGGTACATGTTCCACATTTTGCATGTTCTTGAAGCCAATCTAAGAGAAGATGAAAATGCATTTTAAAGGAAGTATGATCCATCTAGCACAAAAGCTGTTTCAGTCTCTGCACGAGAATGAGCAGATTTAGACAACTTAAAAAGAAGAAATGGTTGGTCTGTTTTAGAAACCTAAAGCTGGCAAAAGTACTCCTCCACACAGTTTACAGCTGCACGATCAGAACTTTGCCAATGCTGATCCTCTTACGAAAGTAACTAGAAGCAGACCCAGTATACAGCCAGCATAGCTCCTCCCACCCATTCAGCACATACAAGATCACAATGAACATTCAGCTCTGAACTGATCTAATTCTTCAGAAGCTTCTCACTGGGACAGCAGTATCTGAACTGCACACAAGTCTCTTCTCTAGTCATTTTGTAGTTAGGAACATTTCTTAAAAGCAAATATTCCTAAACATACCTAGAATTCAAAAATAACAGTCTATATTGGAGCATAACCAGTCCTACCAAATAGCATATTTTAGCTGATAAACTTAAGTGTCCACTGAAGCATCAGAACTGGAGAAGGAGGGGATGCGTCACTTACTATGCCTTAAACTCATAAGCGATAACAAGCACCTTATGACAACTTTGTTTCTGCAGAAGATATTTTATTTTCTTCAGTTAATAGAGTTCAAAACTAAGTCAAAGCTGAGAACCTGAAGTTGTTTAAAAAAAAAAAAGGAAGGATTCTATTCCTTTCTCAGCTGATAAGAACTAAGAGTGCTTATGGCTTTTTTAAGCACAAAAGTTGTGTTGACATCAGGCTTACCCGACTAAAAATACCAATGCCAATACTGGAGAATAAAATGAGCAAAACGTGCTAATTTAATAAGTTTCCAGCAGTTTTATGTCAGAACATTCTCAGAAAATGGTGTCTGAGTTGTACAAAACCTAAGACAAGTGTATGTTAAGTGATAAAATGTATTATACACACCTACTAATTCTATCTTCTTAATTTAGTATTATTTCATGCTAAGTAACAGGCATATTTATGTTATCAGCTGGGG
>WAAD01026352.1:145216-161711 GCA_013389945.1 Fregata magnificens | reverse complement strand
CCTGCCGGCGGGGGCGGCTGCGCGCCGCTGGGACCGGTCTTCGGGCGGGTGGGGGGGCTGGACGGCGCGGAGAAGTAGGAGGGGTCGCCTCCTGCCGAAACTGGCTCTTTCCGAGCGTGGCTGTGTGTTAGGGGAGAGATGCTGAAAGGGGGCTCGAGGGGTGGGTCGGGGCCTTCCCCGGGGTGTCTCTTGCCTCTGGACTCTGTTCCCTGGAGAAAAACGTTCCCCAGCGTTTGTAGCGGAGGTGCGAGCGAGCCACGGTTGGATGGTTACAAGATGGACTTCTGCGTAGGTGGTGTCCTAACTGCGGGTTCTGGCATGCCTGGTATCTAGACTTCCTACTAAACAGCTGGGCTGTCGAGGAGTTGACTTCTGGGTAATGTTTAGGCTTCTAATTTACCCCGTCTCTAGATTGTAAAACCTGGATGCTTTGTTTGCTACCTTTGGTGAGGGTAAAGGTAATATCATTTTATGGTTATGAGGAAAAAAAAGCATGGCTTTTCAGCTGCAGTATAAATATTAGTATAATTCTGAGTTCTCATACCTTAAAAAAAAAAAAAAAAGGCTGAATAGGCTTTCTTCAATTTTTGAGGTGGTCAAAAAATGACCTTGAGTATTTCTGGGCAATAGGTATCTAGTTAAGAAAGCTGTAATTTAATAGAAAAATATTTGATATCAACGTGTATTGTTTAAATTCTCCACTTGTGTTGTTTATTTCCGTAACACAGCAACAGAGGCATAGTTAAAAAAAAAATAAAAAATCACGTATACGTTTCACTTGTGTACCTGAAATTGGCTTTCATGTATTTCTTTTTTTCGCATAAAATGCGTGTCATTGTTGTTTGAAATGTGTTAGTGCTTTATTTTATGGAAGTGGATGGAAGAGGGTTACCTAGTTCTGATTTGACCAGCAATACTTTTCCCATAGAAGAAAAAATATTTTTGGAAGCCTAAGCCTTAAAATGGCCAGGAAGAGACTTACAAGCAATGTGTCAGTGAGCTTGTTGGTTAGTAGTCAGTGGAATTCAATTCTTAAAAAAATCTGTGCTTTTCCAGCTAAAGCAAAGCTTGGAGTAGAATGAGCATTAACAGCTTGAGTTTTTTTGTGCAGGAGGGTTTGGTTAGATAGAGGCCTGCTCATGTAAGTCAGGTTACCTGCCAGGGATTTCAACAGAAGCATGCTGCAAAGGTCCTGTAGAGCGTGCCTGAAAAAGGTTATTTTTATGGATTGTGCATGTGTGTGTGAATCTTGTTATATATATTTGTACGTGGGTGTCTCTCATCTAACTCAACAGCTGATAGGTTTGCTTTTGGGTTTGTGTTTAGATATTATTCTCAAGATACTATTTCTCTTTTCAGGCTTTGATTAGTATTTTAGACTCATAACACACATTTCTCTGGAGCTGATGTTTTCCTAACACTTTCAGCTTGGCTTAAAAAGCTACTTTGCTGGAATGTTTTAAAGGGTTAAAAACCCTCTAGGGTTTGAAGTTAATTTAAATTAATTGAAGGAAATACTTCTGGCCTGACCAAAGAAAGAACTGGAATCATGGATCAGAACAACAGCTTGCCACCCTACGCTCAAGGCTTAGCCTCCCCTCAGGTAAAACCAAATGATTTAATACGCAACTGTGATCTGAATTTCTTTGTGAAAGTGTTTTTCGTTTCTTGCATGTAACTTCAGGTTTTTTGTTTGCAGATCTGAAAAATTCTGCTAGGTATAGAATAATACTAGTATAACGCAGAATTTAAAAACCATCAATTTGTATATCCAGAGGTATAAGAAACGTGCAGGTATATGGGATGCCTTTAAGTTGAAATACGACTGACAAGTTGGAAATCTTAATTTAATTTTGGTTGTTGCCCTTTAAATTAACTTAGTCGTAATGGACTGTCGCTGTGCTATGAGTGCGTTTGGTACGATGGGCACAGTCTTTGTTCAAACAATTACAAGTTAAATTGTGGGTCAAAGTTGAGGCATGCTTGCAAGGTAGTGTGAGAAGCGTATCAGCATCACTGGCTGGAGATGAACAATGCTAGAACTGACAGATCCCTAGAGGTAATATTTTATTTTATAGAAGAACTGCATTTCCAAGGGCTTTCTGTTTTTAGCAAGTTACCACTATATGCCTCAGGTTTGATATGATCAACTTATGTTGATTTATTTTTAGACCCCTCCTGAAAACTTCTTCTCTTAAAAACAAAATGGAGTCAACAAGATTTGTGGTTTCTGTTTCATGCTTTCTTCTGTAGGGTGCAATGACTCCAGGAATTCCAATTTTTAGCCCAATGATGCCATATGGCACAGGACTGACACCACAGCCTGTCCAGAGCACCAACAGTCTGTCCATCCTAGAGGAACAGCAGCGGCAGCAGCAGCAGCAGCAAGCAGCGCAGCAATCTACATCACAGCAAGCAACGCAGGGCACATCTGGTCAAACTCCCCAGCTCTTCCACTCACAGACTCTTACCACAGCCCCTTTACCAGGAACCACACCTCTGTACCCTTCTCCAATGACTCCAATGACTCCAATAACTCCTGCAACACCAGCGTCCGAGAGCTCTGGGATAGTGCCACAGCTACAGTGAGTGTCCCGTGTGTTAGTGCAGCATGTTCTTTCTCAGATAGTCCTTTAAAGGCTTAGGACCAAAGCCACGTCAGGAATTGGGTACTGCATTTTGGTGGAAGGGCAGGTCCTGAGAATTTATGGGCCTCCTCTAGCGATATGAGTGATTTTTGCTTTTATTTTTAGCATAGCTTTGTTACTAAGCCACTTAGTAATATAAACAGTTTCTTGGTGATTTGTCAACCGTACATCTTTTAAGTATAACAGTGGAGGATGTTATGTATGTCTTCATTTAGCACCACTGTAATTTTTAACTCTCTGCACTTCAGGAGTTCATCATGCTTTAGCTATAAAGTAGTCTGGGTTGATAATCTGGTGTTTCAAAATACGTATACATTGAAACATATTCTTATTTGTAATTTACTGAATACTTGTGACCCGTTCACAGAAAAGCGCGTAGCTCCGCTTTACAAACAGCTCCACTTCACTGTGCATAGAATTTTGTTAGTGAGGTATTAAAGCAGAATACAGGAACTATCACAGCTGAAAGAGAAAAGGGTGGAGGGGAGGAAACTAGTTGCTAGTCTAGGAGCTAGAGCTGAGTTGTACTTAATATTCCATGTTCCCTTTTCTAGCTCATGGCTACAGCTGAGTTTGTGATAAGGGAAAAAAACCCTAGAACTAGTTCTAGTTTAGGTATGAAAGTATTTTCACCAAACTTTAGTTTTAAAGAGACTTTTACAGCAATTTACGGAAGGCCCGAAGAGAATGGCTGGTAATGTGAATTTTGCACTGAAAGAGTAG
Organism: Fregata magnificens; assembly: GCA_013389945.1. NCBI lineage: Eukaryota > Metazoa > Chordata > Aves > Suliformes > Fregatidae > Fregata > Fregata magnificens. The sequence continues at coordinate 158,340 of WAAD01026352.1, read as the reverse complement.
TTCCTCATATTTCTTTTTTTCCCCCTGTTGAGGACCTCTAGATTTCAGGGTTTTCCCAGAAAACAAGTTTCCAAGGAAATTTTGCATCTAGGAACTTCTCTTAAATTTTCTAGAGACCTGCTTTCCTGTCACCTGGCAATGGGTTTACCTCCTGGGTCATTCCCACTTAGTCCTGCACCTCTTCTTCCTCCTTTAAGGGCATACCAAGGAAAATTTCAGATGGTACTATTGCTACCTCATTTTCTCCTGTTTCCAGCAGCTTCCCTGATTGTGGTGGAGGCTCTCAGCATCAAGAATTTTTCCTGCCAAACTGAATAGAGATTCTCCTCATGAGACACTTTTCATAATAGCTGGCAGATAAGGAGGAATCAGCAATCATGCCTTAGGAGCTACTGCTCTACAAAAGGAGGTTCCTGAGCCAAAACACTGCTCACTGCTCCTGTCAGTAGGAAAGATGTCATTCAAACTCACTTGGAGAAACAAATTTAAAAGAAAAACACCAAAAACCCAAATAAAATTAATCAAGCATGATTAGAAATGAGGAAGATGCATGAAATCTTTATTGTCTTTTTAATGTATTTCTCTGAACTATCTTCAGGAATATTGTGTCCACGGTGAATCTTGGTTGCAAACTTGACCTAAAAACTATTGCGCTTCGTGCCCGAAATGCTGAATATAATCCCAAGGTAAGAGAAATGTATTAGAGTTCATCCTATAACAGATATGTCAAAGGCACAGGTTGTGGGTGTAGTTTGCTGTAATAGATTGAAAAGCCTTCTTACTATAGATGCACTTTTATACTGTAGGTAAAAAAGAAATCTTTAATAAACATAGAACGTTCTGTCAAACTAGCAAAAAGCATTTTTATACTGATGTAGCTGTGTTTTACACCAGGTTGTAATTTGGTAGATTTAGAAAGAACACAGCATATTTAGGAAGAACCTAAACAACAGTGTAATACACTGGCAAAGTTTTTTGTTGTAGAGCTGGCCTCTGCTACTGTTCATAGGGGTGTGTTTGTTCGTAGTGCTCAGAAAGTGCCTCTTTCATATTACTGTGAAATGTCTGATGATGAAGTCTTGTTCCCTGTCTCCCAACAAGGAGAAAGGAAGGAAGAGTTCAACTCCTGGGTTCCTGCCAGAGCCACAGTTGTTCTGTATATGCTGTGGCTTTCTCCACCTGGCTGCTCCCGTGGAATTCTTGTGGCCGCAGTGCAGTCACTGGGTTTTTACAGTCCTGCTTCCCCTCTGAGCTCCATTCCTACATGTTGTCCCCCAGTACTCCTGCCATCTCCTTGCTTCCGATGGCTAGGTTTGGTGGAACAGCAAAATGAAATTGATTTTTTTTTTTTTTTTTTCATGTCGACTTCTAAGTTGCCCACTGCTTCTAAATAGCAGTTTGTTAAACCGTGGGATTTTTTTTTAGCTCAGGAAACTTTGAGCAACAGCAGAGGACCTGGAGCGTTGAATCAAGAAAATTATGTCACTTCATTTTTTTCATTCAGGTGGCTCCTTTTGGAAATGTTATCTTTGCAACCACAATAGTTGGACACTATTTCTAATAAAAGTTTAGATGTTGTGTAGTTGAATTGACTTGCCTTGGGAAGGCTTCGGTTTTCCTGGGGTGTGGTTTTTTTGTTGTTCTAATATCTGGGATTTTGCTACGGTTTACCTGAACTCTGCTCTCAAAGATGAAAGCATGCATGCAGGCATATGCAATAAATAACTGCTACTGTAAGTTTATATCAGTGATGCTGTTACATAATTGCATGTGAGTAAGACATTAGCGCAGCAAAAATTTGAGCACGCCATGGTAACTCTTAAGGTAGGGGTAGGTGGCTGTGTAAAACTTGCAGGCTAGAAAAACCAATACGAAATGCTGTTTGCCACAGTGGAGAGAAAGAAGGTTTATGTAACACACTCCTGACTTTTAGTCAGTGCGTTCATCTATCAGTGAAAGATGTTGCTTGGCTGTATTATTTAAGCCAGAGTTTGACAAACGTGCTGTTAGGTAACCCACGCTACCGCCTTGGTTATGTCAGCAGAGCAGTTTATGGGACTGCATGGTGAGCTGGTCCAAGTTAAATATAACAGGCAAACAGGGGTTTGTGTGTGTGTATGCCCACGTCAGTTTCCAGTATCTCTTGCTTCAGAGAGTTTAAGAATATTTGGAAATGGAGGCAGAGATGTTACAGTACTTAGAATAAAAAGCTAGAGCTAACCAGGCTGCTGTGTTCTGCTGTGGTGGTTGAGGTGACTTCGTTTACACAGAACTTTGATCTCCAGCTGTTCTGTCTGCTGGTATTCTAACACTGCCCAATTTTTTAAGACACAGAAACAAAACAGATCATAAAATATTTGCAGATAGATAGTCTTCCGTCCTGCTTATAACAGGTCAAATTTTAAGACGCATGGAGGAAATTTTTTTTTGCTGTTTATTTTTAAGATTGTCTCTATTGCTCTGTTATAAATGTTAGCATTATTTATACGTGACATACACAGTAACGAGAGATGAGCTTAGTAAAATAGGAATGCAGTGGTAAATATCCTTCCTGTCTGACTCTACCTCTCAGTGTGTGCATTTGAAGCTAGTTATGATTTAAGCATTTCGAGTAAATTTTGAGTGATCCATAAGTGTGTTTGAACTTAGTATTTCTTTGCAATACAGTGTAAATTGCTACTTAGATTATGCAAATTTGGTTTTAATGTAATGATTACAGCAATATATCACTAATAGTCTCAACGCTCACATTTCAGCGTTTTGCTGCTGTTATTATGAGAATAAGAGAACCACGTACTACTGCACTTATATTCAGCTCTGGAAAAATGGTGTGCACAGGAGCGAAAAGGTATGTTTAGGCATTACAAGCAAACTAATTCAGGCTGTCTTTTCTCTTGTACCATCATGCTTTAGAAGTACTATTATTTGTATACGGTATTTGTATATATACAACAAAGTTGTACAGGTACAACTAAGGTTGCTTCCCAGTTATTTCAAACAGACTAATATATGTTTCCTCACAAAATGTCTTTTCATGACTGAAAGGACTTCCCTACGAAAGGGGAAATGGTAGTTCTGTTTCTGAAGCTCTTTCGTACAGTCTGATAAACTGGTTTGCGGAGGTTATTATATTCACTTTTTTGGCTTTGCAGTTATCTATTTTTTTTTTCCTAATAATTAAAAATTTCAATGACTATGGACTGGAACTGCTTAAAGTGTAGGGGCGGTGGCAGAGGAAGAGTGATTTTATATTTGAATAGTTTCATTCATCACAGGCCAAGAGCTCCAAGTCTCTGGTCCCTGTAGTCTGATCTGTTCTTAACATGATCATTGAAGCGTAAGAATTGAAAACTAAACATAAGCTTAACTCCAGTGGGCAGGAGAGAAATTCTGCTCTGAAGAAGTCTGTTAGGAATCCAGAAGGAATCAGCTAATAAGCAGAGATGAATGAATAGAGCTGTACAGGAAACGCTTTCTTTGCCTGGTGATGCTTGAAGTTCAAGTTGCCTTACTCCGTGTTAGGAGCAACCAGATCCTCAGCTGTTTACAAAACTGAGTTCTGCAGCAGTGTGTGAGGCCATGCAGTTGCATTAAATCCAGGTGTGAATGCTTGGGCTGAATCAAGCAGAGGATTTGGGTAGTTTACAGATTTTTATAGAAATATGCATTTTCTAGCTAGTTCAAAGTTGTTCTACGCTGAAAACTTAAGTAACAGTTTTCAAGTCTCATTAGAGGGACTCACGTTGATATTTTAAGTGTGTGAAATGTGGATTTATAATTTACTGTTTTCTGCCTCATGAACAGTGAGTACAACGTTAATGGTGTTCGGGATCCTAGTACCAAAATCAGCATGCAAACCAGTGCTAGTTGTTAATTTTTGTTGTAAAAATTTTGCATGTGACCTTCCTCTCCCCCTCAACACAGACATTTTTTTTCCCAATTAAATATTTGTGGTTTAATGCTATTTGCTTCAAGTAATACTTAACCGAGGAAATAATATGGATATTCTTTTCTCACTTCAGTGAGGAGCAATCCAGACTGGCAGCAAGGAAGTATGCAAGAGTTGTTCAGAAACTGGGGTTTCCTGCAAAATTTTTGGATTTTAAAATTCAGAACATGGTGGGCAGCTGTGATGTGAAATTTCCCATCAGATTAGAAGGATTGGTACTCACACACCAGCAGTTCAGCAGGTAAAAAAGGCTTGCTTATGTTTCATTCTTGCTGCATATGGACTAGCTTAGAGAGTGACATCTGTTTAGATTATTCCCTTGCACCAGAGGGAAGCCTGCATCTTTATTCCCGTCGCTGCTCTACTTCAGGAGTAACTGAGGTCGCCAAATATGAAGCCATCAAAGCGATCTTCCCTGCTACTCTCCAAATTTCAGTGAGGTCTACATCTGCTCTGCCCATTCCTGCAGTCCTGCACATGAAAGACTGGAACATGTGTCTGCAAGCACGTTTAAACACTGTCACTCTCTTCTCTTACAGCTACGAGCCGGAATTGTTTCCTGGCTTAATCTACAGAATGATCAAGCCAAGAATTGTTCTCCTCATTTTTGTTTCTGGAAAAGTGGTTTTAACTGGTAAGTGAAGACAGTATCTTACTCCAGTAGGTTAGATTTAGACTGTATTACAGAGAACACCCCATGATACCAGAGGTATGTAATCTGCTAGGTGAGAAGACACCTAAGAATTTGTAATTTGCTTTAGAGAAGACAGTACTGAGAAAGAACAGATAGTACAGTATTCTGTGCATGAGAACGCACAAAGCAAACCACACGTTTAGCTAAATCCATGTAAGTAATGATCATGAATCCTAATCAAGTATGCAGGTGCCCAAAAAGCTGTACGAGCACAGGTAACGTTTCTGGCAAAATCTGAAAGTCTGTTTCTGTGTGCTGGGCGTGTGTGATGGAGCTAACTGTTCTTTGACAGCTTGGCTGGAGGCTGCTGCCGTTCTCCTTTGATATAGCAGTCAAAGAAGGGGAGATGATACCCGAGCTCTAGGACCTCCTCAACCTCAGGCACTCCACCTACACCCGTCCTTTTCCCCTCGTGCGGAGTCTTACTACGGAGAAAAAAATCCACAAGACTCGCAGACAAAAGAAGGAGCATGTCCCTGCAGTATGGCAAGTGGTGGTCCTCTGCAGCGGTCTCCACTGCCAGACCTTGCTCCCCAGATGTTCACACTCTAAAAAAAAGCTCCACCAGTTAGGCCTTTCTGCAGAAACACCCTGTAGGGCTGTGCTTTGTAGTTGGGTCTCCTGCAGAAATTATGTATAGAAAAATCCCATTTGCAAGTATAGCATAAGCATGAAGATGCTAATGGAAGTTTTACTAGTTATCAGAATAAACAGTGAGAAGGCTGTATATGAAATGCGTATTTAAAAAAAAAGATCGTAAAAATAGGGATTTATGCATAGGTTTTATATAGAGTCGCATTCAAATAAACATTCTAAAAGCTAAAATTAAGTATTTGGCAAAAGGTACAAACTAACTTAATTCCCTCTCTCTCTCTAGGTGCTAAAGTACGGGCAGAAATCTATGAAGCATTTGAAAACATCTATCCTATTTTAAAGGGATTCAGAAAGACGACGTAACAGTTTCTACATCTTTCAGAGAAATCGGGGGTATATTTTAAAAGGTATTGCATATGGCACAGCAGTAACAAGAGATGGACTTCCAGTGAAACTGCAACACCAGGACTTGGACTATTTCCCAGTTAGTGCCTACTTCCCTGATGCTCAAGGGGAACTGTGTTATTGATTATGTCTACTGAGTTACTGTGAGTTGCTTCACTGGGCTGTTCCTGGAGCAGTCCCTCCAAGTTTTATTTATATTCTAGCTTTTAAATAGTTTTAATGCCAGTTCTATTAATAGAAAATCCATAAGTTGGTTTAAAAGACAAATGCAACTGTGTCACTCAGTGTATAAACCACTTAAATTGCCATGTATATATGTTTTAACTTCCTTCCATAAGACCATGGTTTTTATAATTTTCAGAACTTAAGCTTTTAAATTTTTTCAATTTTAAATTTCTTTGGTGCCAGACACATTCCCTCTTTCCAGTATTAAGCAAGACAGAATAAATTTATTAATGAAAATGGCCCACTGTACATATATATATAATATATACCTTCCTTCTCTTTCCTCCTTCAGCTCCACGTGTACAATAAACCCTGTTTATACAATTATGGGAACTGTCTTAATGAATTTTAAAATTACCCAGCTGGTAGAGTGAAATACATTGAAAATTTTTTTTAATTTAATCTGGATTTTTCAATAGCACATGCACTACTGTAAGTGACTTGTTTTGAGAGAATCTTAACAATGCTCTGGCTTGCTTACCAGCAATCATATCCTTGGCAACGTCTAGCTTGAATATTTCTAGTACGTTAAAGCAAAAGAGATGACTGGTTGAAGAAGTTTGTGTTCAAGTATGTGTTGCCTCATGTTCAACAGATGGGATTTATGCAAGTCTTAAATAACTACACTTGACTGAATTGGAACAAAAGATCCCTGCTTAGCTTCTAGAATTTCTTTAAATTACTACTTTTGTATTTTACCAACTATGACAGTCTCACTATATTAGTGTTCCTGTAAAATGTCAAAGCCCTTCCGACTAGAGTCAGTATGTACATAATCTTCCCTCTGAACTGTGCTTGAAGCTTAATGGGCTGAGAACGAAAAATAAACTTTTTTTTCTCCAGTAAATTTCCAGTAATGGTAACCTCCTTTCTATGACTTGCACGTTCTTCCAGACAGCTTTTATCTAAAACTAAGCCCAGTGTAACCATGGTCTCAACACCATGGTTGGTGTTTCATTCCAGACAAAATGAAGTTTTGGCTGGCTTTGCTACTGCTCCGTTTGCAAATCCTGAGTGACCTTAATCCTTAGTCTTCTCTACTCCTCGCATAGTGGCGTACACTGGTGTTTCTCCAGGTGTTTTAATAACTGGTTTCATGGATCTTATCAGAAAGCTGATGTTTAATTATGTAGCTTTGCCAGCGTAAGTTCAAGATACCCAAACACTGTATCGCTGTCAGTGCCATACCACTCTGTGCTGTGAGCTAATGAACATTCCTGGGTGTTCTTGAACATAACTGTATGACTGCCCATGCTTTTGCAGGACCCTGAACTATTACCAACTTATCTGCAAAACTCTTTAACTCTGCAGGAGAACTTGGAGCCTTAAGTAACTGTGGGGTGGTTTCAAATAAAATCAGTCAAGCTGTACTATAGTGACTTAAGATACTGTTTGCTCTTCTACAACATGTACCAAGGCTTAAACCTACCCTTTTAGAAATTAACTTCTGTGATGACCAAACAGCTTATATGTAAAGCATTCCCTGCCTGCTCATTTGAGGATGTATGTCCAACACCTAATACAAAAAAAAACCCCAGCAGTGGGCCTAGGGCTTTTATAAAATCACCTTCAGAATCACTGGTAAGCAGACAGGAATGCTTTGAGCAGGATAAGGGAATATGTAACTGAAGTAGATTCTATACAGAGACACCAAAAAAACCCAAACCAAAAACCAAACCCCCCACCACCATATCTTTTCTGCAAATGTAGCTATAGCCACAGGAGTAGCTAAGCAACTACCACAGTAAATTCAGCACTATGGTTTCACTTTTCTCTTGCCTCAGCTATTTGGCAGTCAAATAGCAGAAGAATCTCTGCAGAGGGCACTTATTTTTAAACTTCACCAAAGATGGCAGATTTAAGGTACAATTCAGCTTGAAAAATCTGCTGCTACAGGCAGTAAGTAACAAGACAAACATGTTGTTCTGGTATGGCTGGCTCTGTTTAAACTGCTTCTGCACCAGACAGTCCAATGCAGAAATAGTTTAACTCGGTTAATAGTTTCAAATAAGTCAAATAAAACAATTTTTGTGCATTTTATCTTGAATAACCACTCCATCAGAACATGTAACAACTGCCAAGTTAGATTCAGTGTACCTTTTGAGAAAGAGAAGCAGATTTCAGTTCCACAGTGAAAGGCTACACAGCTCTGTCTTAGCTATGACTTCTGTATACCTCCTGAGCATAAGCACTCAAGTGGTCTTATAGCAGTCTGCTTTTCTCTGTGAATTAATGTTAATTTTTGGGTAACACAAAGAAAATTCTGACAGACTTCTTGAAGTTCAGTCACCAACAAAAGACCTTTCACCAATCCAAAAATATTTTGTCTTTATTTAAACATTCAGAATTGAGATTTGAAGTGAAATTCACTGAACAAATGCATCTGGCTTCATTACCAGGTTGAAGTAAAAGCTCCTGTGGAACACAAGAGAGGGGCCGCCAAGGTCCACTTTTAGTAGGTCTATCACTGTTAGAAGATACACAGATATCAGTGACTTTAGTTCAATTATCTGTTTGCAAAGCGCAGAGATGCACCGAAACAATGCAAGTATTCTATTTAGATGACTCGGTAACTTGATGGAAGTTAAATAGAGCCTGCAGAGAAGTCTTGTTTCCATATGAACTCTTCCAGGTACTCATTTCCCTCACCGCAGTTGTCAGCACAAGTGTACACCACCAGCGTTCCCCAGTCAATGCTCTCTCCAAGGCTGTCAACCTGAAGGTGGTTCAGGAGCTGTGGCATAATCTTCAAGGAAAAACACGGGTTTAGAGGCAGGCCACCACTCTCTACCCTCTCCCTGTGTCTCTTCCCAAAGAAGGGTCCTGCCTTCACTTACGTTCTCTTACACCAAAATCCCAATCAAAGCTACTAAGTAACACAGCAGCTCAGATATAGATAAAATAAATTTGGAATTCCCAAAACAGTGTAGTAGATGCACAGGGAATTAAAGGCATGGCCCTACTTATTTTATCTACAGAAGTTTTATTTGACTAAGCGTCACCTGATTTGTAAGCCTCTTTCCATTTGACATTACCTTCATAACTATGTTTTGTCTTTGCATGACGTTAAGTGTATTCACCATACATACGCTTCTAGCATTTAAAATTCTACAGCTGATTACTTCCAGCCAGATATATTTCCAATTCCCCTCGTAAAGGCTTTAAGGCTTTTTTTTTTTTTTTTTTGACATGTACAAATACCAGACTCCTGTTACTTAAGATATTGGTTCCATAATCACAAGTGCAGCATTTTATGGACGGTGCAAATTATGAGATGGGAACCTACCTTCTGTAGGTGAAAGTCTATAGGAAAAGGCAGTTCCAACAGTAAATAAGGGCTCTGTACAATTTAGCATAGTTAGTTTGTAGCAACTTCAACTACCTTGCTCTAATTACAAGCCAACACCTATACAATTTGAGCCTGTTAAGTCTGAACTACATTACCTATATTATCTTTAAATGAATTTACATACCTGGAATTCAAAAATCCTTTTGGCACCACATAAACAATTTGGGATATCTTTTTCTTCAGGAATATTTTCACCTGATACCCAGATTGGGCCTTCTCCTCCTCTGCAGTATCTAATAATCTGAAATAGAACAGAAGTTTAAGTTCTCAAGACTCTTTTCATCTTGGTATAAAATTGGTTTTTACTGACATAGACAAAGCAGTAAGATGGTGCAGAAAAAGCTCAGTTCCTTTAACTAATACCCATGGCAAAGTCTATCAGTTGCAAATGCGGTATTCTAAATGACAGTTAAGAAAACTTACATAAAGAACCTCTGTGAATCACACAAGTATTCATACAGCATTTTTTCAATGATCCAGGGATAAACTGCAAGGATTTGATTTCTGTAATTAAGGGACCCAGAAATGCTAGATCAGGTATTTTATACCCTTGAGGTGGAGGAACAGCAGATTGAAGGAGGTATGTGCACGTTCATATCCTTTGTTGTTCTGTTACTATCTAAATATTTACATAGCAAATCAGGCATTACCAACAAGAGGACTCTTACGCGGATCAGTCAGTATGGGGATGGTCAGAGAGGGAGGTGATGCACCTACCCCAAACAGAGGACTCAACGTCTCCTACTTTCTGGACGTGCACCCTCACCCCTCAGCTACAAAGTAAAACATGGAGAGAATTTCTTCCTCCACCACTTTCATGGATTTAGGCCTGTGTTTCCTCTGAATAGAACCAGGAACCATGTTTTTGTTTGACAATGTGGCTTTTTTCAGCCTCTTGTGTTAGCAAGAAATAGGACGTGGGGAGATTTCCATTTTAAATAGTTGAAATTTTAAAGCCATCACTGATTTCTTCAACCTTAAAAAATGCCAAACCAACTCCCGCCCCGTGCAGCTGGTGACTGTGACAGAGCTCCTCTCTGAAGTTTTGGTTCTGCTGAGAAGGAAAGCCAACAGGGCCAAAGGCTGGGGAAGAGAGCAATGGTTCACCACCTCCTATGGTTAGAACCACTTCACAGGATGACGGGTCCTCCCCCCACCACGTTGGCTTCAGCACCCCTGCGCCTTCTCATCCTGACCAATTTCTGTTTGAGATAGATGAGCAGGTGCTAAATTCTTACTTCAGCATGAATCGAGTTCTGCATGTAAGGAAGATTAGGGTATGTTGGTTAAGGTGTGTGCAGGATGAGGAGGTATCCCCATTGCCAGTTCTAACCGCAGGCATGAAAGGCAGTGAAACATTTCGCAGGTGCAGCAGGATGCTCTGCCAGATCTAAGTTCTAAGGCTGCCCCATCTTCTGACCTGCTCTGGTTCGGCAGCTACTCGCTCTTTAAACATTTGGAAGATCTTGTCGTCTTCAGTCTCGTGTTTTGCCATTGCTTCCAATGTCTCTTCATCTAAGGATTGAAATGCTTCACCTAAGCAAGAAAAAAAAAACCCCAAAGGTTAAAGGCTAATGCAAGACAGCCAAAAATTAAAAACGATATTGTACCTGTAAGCGTGTTTTGCTCTCAAGAATCATTCCCAGGGTAAATCACTACGACTTTTTTTTTTTTTTCTGTGACATATTACCATTCAGTCACACACAGATCCATTTACTAGTTTTAGCTGCATTTTAAACATAGATGTCAGTAGTGGAATGCTGGAAAGGGAAGGAGTTAATCTACCAAAGTTTATGGCTCCCAGCGGGGATCGCTGAGGCTGCTGAACCTTCAGAATGTGACATCTGGAAAAGGCCACCCATTGTCATGCACGTGCCAGACTTCAGTTTCTAGCACTGAAGAGTGTATCTGCTACACTCCCATGTTCACACCAACGTGGGACACCGAGCAGTCTTGAGACAGCTTTAAACCACAGTAAGGGACTGCTGGGAACCCAGCAGCCTTCCCCTGTAACACCACAAACTCTCCACCCTGGGCGTGTGCAAAGCCGGTACGGTGAGCTGCAAGAACATCGTGAATTTGGGGGGGAAGAGGTGCCTGCACTGCTTAATTCAAGGTCAATTAAAATAGCCCCAGAACAGTTTTCTTCTAGCACAGACAAGGAGATTTGTTAAGTCTTTTCCGTAAATTCAGACAGGTTGAACGAAGTCAAGCCAAGACCATCTAACTCAATCTTCCAACACTGTCCAGCAGCAGATGCTCAGGGCCCTGTTTTTCTCACTTGAGTTGTTCCTTACCTGCAGGAAGCACACAGGGACACAGTATAACTCCTAGCTACCTGCAGCTTCACTGCAGCAACAGCCACTTCAACAGCTCCTGGGGCTGGGGCTTAATAAGTCTCTCCCCTAAAAGCAACTTATATTATGGGATGCATACAAAAAATTTGCATCACAAATGACTAGATTCAGCCTTTTGTCACCAGGAGTTAACAATGAACACTTAAAAATCACAGTATTTTATATTTTAAAGCTATAATACCAGCTCCATTAGAAAGAACTACAGACAGCCTCTTATTTCTTACCTGCACTGCCTGTAGCTCCGAGTTCCTCTTGTTCTTTTGGGTCCTTTGATGTATCTACAGCTCCTTGTTCATCATTGGGATCTACACTGCTGTCAGCAGGAAATTCTGGTTCCTCAGGTTCTATCAAAATTTCATATTCTGGAAAAAGGAATTCATTATGCTCTGGAATTGCATCCGCTGAGTCATCTACAAAACAGAAAACAGATACCACTTCACCACATCATCTCGTATTATGCGTCCTTCTCCCCAAAAGCTACACAGGAAACTACGTAGCAAAAATACAGCACAAACATTGCATGAGCAAGAGTGACTTACATCACTGCTAGACCTGATTTAGGTAAGGAAGGTTTTATATTAAGGACAGTAGAAAACTACAATAGGTGATGCATTGCTTTGCATCTTGGTAAATCTATGAGACACGGAAGACAGACTAAACAGTGTTGACAGCTGCATTTTAAAAACCCAAACCTGCAGTTTGACAGCTCTGTGCAGACCTCATTCTGACTAGCACACGCACACAAGTCAAGCGTGCATCAGGTACCCTGAGGCCATACCGGTTTTTCTCATTTTTCCTTTTCATATTGTGAGTAGGCAAAGTTTGCACAAACGCATCGAGTATACCTTCTGTAACGACGGTATTAACTACGTGCTAGTATGTTTCAGGTTTTCACTGTTTCAATGAAATGTTTCAAACGTCTGACCCATAACTTGCTTTGCACAAGTCAACTTTTAACGTTCTGCTTACTTCCACTTCCTACAATCAAAGTTTTTGGCACTAGCATCCCACACTATATGACGGGATACATCACACACACCACGCTTCATCGCACCATTATTAATGTGATACTTCTGAAGACTAAAAAAAAAACAACTTTAAATACTCTGTACTTGTCCCTTTAACGACCAGCACGCAAACGAGCGTATGAATGAGACAAGAGATCAGGAGAGGGCATGGTTTAAGAAAACGGTCTCTAACACAGCACGCTCATGGAAACGACTCTTCATCTACTGACCTTCACAGCACCCTGTGAAGGCATCACCTTTGTATGTTCCTTTACAATTTATGACTAAGCCATCTCAAAAGTAGCCTGCAAAGGGAAAAAAAATCTGTCTACATCCTTCCAGCTTTTTATGACATAAGGTGGACGGAAAGAGGCCTCTGAAAGAGCCCAAAGGTACGCCTTAAACCTAGTAGGGAACAACAAAGATCCCACGTTCCGACGTCAGCTCAGTGAACGCCTACGACCCACCTCCGGCGGCGCGCTGCCCGCAGGACCGCCGGTGCCCCCGCCGCCAGTCCAGCGCCTGGTGCTCGGGGCCGCAGTAG
>WAAD01026352.1:122996-145024 GCA_013389945.1 Fregata magnificens | reverse complement strand
CTCGCGCCGCCCCCAACGGCCAACCGCCACGCGCCGGGTGCCCCGGCTCGGTCCCGCTCTGGTTTCCCAAGGGAGCGGCGGCGGGAAGCGCGCCCTCAGCGCTGCCGCGGTCATCGGCGGGGAAAGAGAGAACGGACACGTTAACGACGCTGCTTTAATCCAATTTTTAAATATAACATTCATGAAGTAATTAAAATAATGTCAAGTCGCCTAAAAAAAAAAAACCCACCAAAAAAAGAAAAAAACCCAAAACAACACCCAGCACAATTAGCATTTCTGGTTATTGCCCAAGGTTTGAGTTGTGCTCTTCATTCCTAAGGGCCTTATCTTACATTTAGCCAGCCAGCAACATATTTTTCTAAATATTAATTTTAATAGCAAGTATTTTAATTCCCTGTTACATTTTCACATCCATGAAATATTTGAAACTAATAACATTCCTTGTTACAAGCCTAGAAAAAGGTATTTAAGTAGCCATCACTGTGCACGTCTCTTTAAATATTTATCAAAAAAAAAAAAAAAAGACAATGTGTAATCTGTTTTAAAAAACCAAAACACAGTGAGGATACAAATACAACTCTAACCCTCAGCGGCAACAGTTTCTAAGTGGTAAGGGAGAGCTGCCCCCGCTGAAGAACACCTCTCTGCCTCCCAGGCTCGCAGGCTGGTCGAGCAGAAGGGGAACCTCGCCCGCTCCTGGTCCCTGCTCCGGCTGGGTGGTGGTCGGTGTTCTCAGCAGGCACTCACAGGAACCACTCAGAGTCGTGCAGCCACAGGTTTCTGTACAGGTATCCTAGCGTCTAATGAAAAAAAAGTAGACACTTATCAAAATGCTGTAAATACCACTCCATTAAACTACTTTTTGCTTTATTTTCCTTGGTCACTGGGTTACACAGTATTTGAAATAAAGAAGGGAGATTCAAAGCTGAAGTCAATGAAGCCAGAAAAAGTATTGTAAAGAAAAAAAAAAATCATTAGGATTTTTATACAGATAAATCTAAGGAACTACTAGGGAAAAAACTCTACATCTAACGTATGTGCATTGTCCAAAGTAATTAGTAACTTGAGAAGCTCTCTTCAAATTAGAGAACACTTACCAAACATGTCCAGGATTTTATTAACAGCCTCTTGATTTACATTGTAAGTGAATCCATTGGACCTATGGTTAAAAGAAAAAACCCTGTTTCTTCAATGAATATTTGCTATTCCAGTCATTTCTATACAAATAATCCGAATTGAACATTTTCATAATTACATCATATTTTTCATCCTACCAGCATACATATTAATTTTAAGGACACGGCAGACTTCTAAGCAGATTGTACTCAAGGACAGTTATGGTTTCTTTATCCTTCGTCTTGTTCGCAGTCCCCATGTCCCTCTCTTCCCTTAGTTTTTATTAGGGACAACTGCAGGAAGAGAACGTTTGTTTGTTTTCAATCATATAATTTTCAAGACTCTCTCTCTGAAACTGAACCAAATCTTCAGCTGATGTCAAATTCTGTTGCACTTAATTGATTTATTCCTTTTACTTGAAAGGGGAATTTAGCTATAGACGTCTATTTAGCACAGTGACATGGCAGGGGACATAACAACAGTACTTTGTGCACTTTCCAAGAGCACTACAAACCTTAACCAATTCATTTCCTGAACAGAGGCATAAGAAAACAGCTCAGGGTCATCAGCTGCCAACTACGTTCTGTGAAACACTCAAGACAATGTGGGGACTTGTTGTATCAGGGACTTCCATGGTTATACTTTTAAATACAGTAAGAAGCACCACAACACAAATCAATTTGATAACAGGAAATGCATGTCACCGTATTTTTGTGTAACAATAGCTGGTTTTTCATCTCAGGCCTATAAACTACGAACTGTGTTAAAAGACTTTAATGACTAAGCTTTCAGTTAAATTGCTTTGAGATGTCAGTGCTGAACCCCCCCCAAATTAGTAATATTCCTGATTATTGCTTACATCGCCTGATGAGGCTGATTGTAACGCACAGAGTAACTCCCCTATTAAAAATAAACAGGACTGTTCTCTTTGCTTATCAAAGCCTTGGGAGAAACTTTGAAAACCAAAAGGTAAAGGGAGTCAGAAGCAGCCCACTAGTGAGTTTATGAATTTTGTTGGCTGGGTCCCACAGGAGTGTTTTCACTATGAGGGGGTGCCACTCTGCTTCTACAACGTGTACAGAAAGGAACTACCTGGGTCTTCACCAGGACTTGGGTAAATCCAATCAACCTTCAGTTGACTGGTGCTCAGGCAGTCCGGGTTCTGCTGTTCTGCTTGACATTAATAGCCCAGTCATGAAGAATTGCCACTAAGACCACACACGGACTTCTACAGACCAAAAAGCCCATGTTACTTACATTTTCTTCTTCTTCACTGCACCCAGTTGCACAAGAGCTGCTAAGGCATTTTTCTGCATGTCGGAAGACAGCGCTTCATAACACTGCGTACTCCCTACGGAGAAAGCAGAAACACAATTAAAAGTTTTATCACTGGTCATTAACAGGCTACACTTGTAAAATCATATTTCGTAACGGCTGTACACACCCTTCTCAAGAAGTTGAAAAACAAAGTTGCGGACTCCAGGTATAAACTGCTTCTCAGCAAAGGCTTCTTTTGTTTCCTTTGAGAGGTATCTGAAAATTAACTAACATTTTTTTTTTTAAATTAGCACTTCTTTCCTTTTGGTTGTCAGCTTGTTATGAATTACAGACGTGTCCTCATAAGTAATACTGTTACACTTGAAAAGCGTAAGAGAGGAACTCAAAAGGTATCATTACATAGAGCATCTGAAATTTTTATTACTGTTTAACAGGCATAAGAATCCTAATAGTAAAATAAGATGCAGTATTACTATAATAGTTACCTCAGACATTAATTTAACATTCCTGTTCTCACACCCAAAACCAGTATAGTTTTGTTACAGCAATACCTGGAAAAACTGGGCAAATCAATACAGCTCAGCTCAAGTCATATAGCAGAGGATCAACAGATTCCACCAGGTTCAAACGTCTACAGTCCCACCAATCTTATGCTGACATACCTGAGATTTTAGCCTCCTGTCTTGGTCTGCTTGCTTATTACAGGAATGTAAGTGTTTAGTCTTACTAAAACCTTGGAAAACCAAAAGAATTTAAAGATATGTGGATGCAATTAATGACTCCCAAAAAAGCTATCAGATGTGAGATTTCCGCACCTGGCAGGACAGCCCACATAAAATGAATTATGCAAGAGCTCCTCATAAGAAAGAGCAATTAACCTGGTAGCAGCACGCTCCCCATGAAGCTTATAAACCCACAACAGGCCATCACATTACAAGGCAGTTACTGCTTTAGTCAGTTGGAAAAGTCTGAGCCAAAAGCTGAAATCAGGATCCCAGGGGGAGGGTGATGTTTAAGATATTTATTACTGCTATTTCTCAACGCCTGCACTCCCCAGCCATGAAAACAGTCACTATTCATACTGCAGAAGTATCACAGCTCTCCTAGTTTCCCTATAAAACACAGGGAAAAAAAGATAAGTTTTCTGAAGAACAACATACCTGATAACCTTCCACAAAAGGTCTGAACATAGCTGACAAGAAAGACACTATAACACTTCCTTTGTCGGTAGGGTAGATTTCCTGTTGACTTGTTTGAATGGCATCGGATTTTGTGAGTAGAAAGCATCCTTCCTCAAAATCCTGGGAGAGAGCAGCGTAACTGAAATTTTAACATCTACAGTAAGTGCAGCTACCTTTCCCCACAAAATCAACAACAAAACCACATGACAGGACACTGCTTCCATTTCTGAACTCAGTTCTCAAGAGACTCGAACCAAAATTTTCCTATATACCAGAAATACCGTTATAAAAAGGCAATGGGAACACGTTCTCAAACACAGCAGTATCTCGATGCACAACAGGCCTAGGAGCAAAGAGAGCGGCTGTGGCTGCTATTGTGACAGCCAGCCTGAGCTCCCTCAGGATTTTGTCACAATAGGGTCAGGTTGTCTGGTTTAGGGGTTTTTCTGTGGGTGTTTTTTATCTATTTATTTTTAAACTCAGGGATTGCCTTTATCTTATGTCCACTGTTTGCAATAAATGATAACATAGTTCACTGACCTGCCCTCTATGAGAGGCAACACAATGGCCAAAAGTTACAAATTATGGAAATGTCGACGACAAAACCATTTTACTGCCAATATCGGTGTAAGGGGAAGGGGACACAGGACGGACACGCACATAGAGAACACAAGGGGATGAGACACAGGCATGACAGATACATGGACGACTAGAGGGGTGGGTTGCTAAGAGATCCCTTAACATTATAGCAACTCTTTGATTTGACTCCAGTAAAGTCAGTCATAGCCAGTCTGTTCCCTGCTTGGTTTTGGTACTTAAAAAAAGCTGCAAGAGGCAACAATTGCTAACAATGAAAACTAAACATAACAGTGCCAATCAGCCTTTAAAAAACAGCCCAATTCTCTTCCATATAAAAATCTATGAGATTTTAATAGTCGCAAGTCTTGAATATTCTTATGAAAATTATACTTATCTCTTTTTTTAATGCAGGAAAGATCACAAGTATCACCATCAGATATTTGGCCTTAGCATTGATAAAAATCACATTTAATCGGTTTTAAATCCAAATAAAAACTACATGTGGACCTACCAGTTTATATTGGGTATGACGTTGAACCAGTTTTTTTACTAATAAACTTGTGCTCACCTGCATTTTGAGCTGGCTGGACTAGAGCCAGCTCCGACCCAGCAGGATGTGTACAAACTGACACAGCAAGTCCTGCAAAGTGCTGCCCGCAGTTTTCACAGCTTGCCTGTGTCCAGCTGTGTTAGGAGAGCACGCAGACATACCGAGCCCTGTAATAAGGCAGCATGCAGGAACAATACTGGCTTTGTCTGAGTAATGGTTGTATGGGGCAGGGGGTGAAACGAGGGGAAACTCTTTTCAAGCAAATAGGATGCAACTAAAGCTTCCATAAGACTCTACGAGGGACACCGTTATGCCATTAGGAAAGTTCTCACTTCAAAACCTTCACAGGCTGCATCGCCTCAACTCTGTAGAGGACTTTGGCTGCCGAAATTTAAATCAGGCTTTACTACAAGCACTTCCCTCATAGTGCTCGCAAGGTACTAGCTGAATCTACACGAGATAAATGCCAGTAAAAAAAAGCTAAAAGGGCTCAACCATGAACCATTAAAATATTAAAAAAGTTTACTAATGCACAGGAACATGGAAACCTTCAGAGTTCAAGGTATAAGAGGACCATTAGCCATTGTATAAACACCACAGAGTAGATATCACCATGCTGCGTGGTCAAGGAGAGGTGGGTACGGAGGCGTACTTTAAAAGATGAGGCACTGAGTGTTGGCACAGTCCTCTGGTAGCCCTGCCATCACAGACCGCACACATGGAGCTACACAAAACAACTGATCACAGCTGCACTAGGAGGAGTATAATCAACCAGAGGACAATAGGTACTTAAATTTAGAGTTGCATACTCTATTTGTCAAAGATAACAAGGGCATACAATGGTTGATCATTAATTGGTATAACACCTATAGTTTAACTTTCTGAAAGAGCAGCAGTGCCCCCCTGCTACACAGTCTGCAAGAGCTTTTAGGAAAAATTATCCCGGTGTACCCTCAATAAGAACTCCTGTTTTGTTTCTGTGCTGACAGAACATACCACTCTGATAGAATTAAATTAAGTCTACATTAACACTTTTTTCTTCACAGCCTAAGGTCTCTTTCATAACTGCAGGGCAAGAGGACAGTATTTACACTTCATTTAAAAGACTGCTTTACGTATATTTTTATATCTGTGCTGGAAAACTAGTAGCTTTATGCAAAAAAGCCAACCTTCTGCTACAGTTCATTTTAATAGGTCAGAATTGGGCAATTTTAGGATTTTCAGTTTTTGACTGGAAGGAAGGGAGAGGGAAAAAAAAAAAAAGATTGCATATGCAACCTTGTGGATTCAGACAATGTTTTGCAACTAACCAAATGACTCCCCTTTTAAGTTCTCCTTCCCACTTACAGATCAAGTTGATATCACTGTAGGTGTTTATCACAAAGCACTCGTTTGGCAGAGCCCTGAAATCAGATGTTATTTTAGTTTGCTGCATTACTGACTATCAGTATTTTTGTATAAAGGATGTTTTTACCTTCAATGAAACGCCGGGAAAGAAGATGAACTCATGAGAAAAAACATCTCTCAAGAAGCTGAAGCAGCTGTAGACTTCCTCTGAAAAAAATATTGTAAAATACTGTTGTTTAAAAACATAATTTAAAACACGCAAGTGAAAAGCCATTTACTCCTTATTTTAGAGAGAGTACCTACTTCAACCAAAATTTGGACTTAACATTAAAAGCATACATACATATACAGCAGAAACCACCACAACAGAATAGCAAGTACTCAAAGCACTTGATTCAATTTTTACCAAAAGGAAAGAGCAGGGTGTTGTAGCTTCTCAGAACGTGCATTAAATACCACATAATCAGATGCTGCACAAAAGTGACGCGTGTATTCTGAAAAGTTTCTTTAAGACCCAAGTATTGGAAAACACCAAACTACTTCAGAAACAGTAGTGGGAAGAGAAGAAAGACTGAGAACTGGCCGCACTGTATGCAAGTGTGAGCTGTGTGTAATTTGTAACCTAAAAAGCTGGTCTGCTAAACGTCAGCAAAATAAGACACATAGGAACTGGGCTCAGCTCATCTTAACCCTGCCCTCTCAGCAGAATACACCTACTTTCAAAAGTATCAAAGGCTAAACAAACAAAAAAGGCAAGCAAAATACCCCTGTCCCCTCCCAACACATCCATCTTATGCCATGGGACCTTATCCAGAGTATAATGGCCTCAGGTAGCTCCCACTAGCAGTCGCAGGAACCTCGTGCTCCTCTCACAGCTGACAGCACAAGGAGCAAAGCCAGTGGGCTCTCAGAGCTACCCAAACGTACCTTTTCTGAAGCTGTGTGTCATCTGCAAGGCAACTGCCACCAGAGATGGACGCACAAACACATTCAGCAGCTGGTTTCTGTAGCTGGCACACATGAGGATGGCCAGAGCGCGCTTAAAGACGATTTCCCCTACAGCTCCATCTTCCACTCCTTTGTCATTCAGGACCACATGGCCATCAACAAGGCGAGCAATGTTGGAATGCAGGGCGAGGCCAGACGCGACTGTTTTTTTGGCACACAGGTTATCTAGCAGGAAAATGCAACACTCGGGAAGATGCAAAAGGGAACATAACTCTATTGAAACAGCCTAAAACGCACCAGTATTTAATTAAGTTTTATTGCTGAAGACCAATTACTACACCAAACACTCAGAGAGATGTTCTAAAACAATCCATACCAGGAATTGGCAGCCTAAGCATAGTATGAGATGGAGAGAACAAATTTCAGATATTTCTGTAATTAAAGCACTTTAAATTTTTCCACTTGCTAACAATGACAAATACTTCCTTTTTCTCTGGAACAAGTATTCTGAGCCTCCAAATAGAAGAGGATAGATCTAGTTGATGGATACATTCATCAGCAGGGAAATGGAGGCCATACTTTTGCTTAGGCATTTCTGACACTACGAGTTTTCTATCAGATGCACAAGTCTTTGTAATGTTTTTCCTCAACTCTCATACACAAGGAAGGCCTCATCCCAAATTCAGTACAAAGAAATCCTAACGTAAGTATTGTTACATAATATACCTGCTCAAAGAGAAACCAGAGTGTACTTAAACCCAAATCTCTTCTTGTTTTGTAAGACAGTCATTTTCAAATGCCTAAAGCAAGGAAGTGTGTGGTTTGGTTTTGTTTTGTTTTAGACAACAAAGTTCTTTGAAGGCAGGCATGAGTTTCACAAACCTGTGGGCTTTGGTTAAGCTTTTTTGTCAGTGTGACACACTGCAAACTTTATTCAGATAAAGAGCAGCATCTCAAATCTTGAAAATGCACTCACCTTTTTAGAATACCTTACACTTTAAACACTACCAAAACATTCCCTGCATCAAATTTGAACTCTTTGGCAAGCAAGGAAAGAAGCAATAAAAACTTCTTACTGAACACTAAAATACACTTTACATGTTCACAGCACCACAAGCATATCAAATCAATATAGCCTCTGACAGAAAAAAAAAAAATTCATATTCTTTCCCCTTAACATAGATTTAATGTAGAATCTCCTTGCATCTTATTTGCTCCTTCAGCCTACTTTGTTCTAGTTTTGGTAAAGCTCCCAACTTTCCCAATGCAGTAAGAAGCAGAAGTCTGAGCAAGTCATTTTGCAGTTCCTGTTTTTAATATAAAATTTCTAACAGCCAAGCAAATGTTCTGCCTGTAACAACCAACCTGTGTGACAAAGGCAGAAACAACTAGCTGTTTGGAGACAGGGTATATGTAGCTGCTGACTTGATGACGTTACCAAATTAGCCTTTAAAATATATTTATTCTTTCAAATTATTGACATTCCAAACCAAAACAACAAACCCTGTTTCTATGCAACTGATGCCTAAAGCGGGGCCAGCACACTCCAACGAAACCTGCTCAGTTGTTGTCATTCCTCTATTTCATTACCATGCCTATTTGCTATTCCCTAACTACATCACAACTCTACTAAAGCAAAAGCTTATTCATCATTGCTAAGAAAATAAACAAAATAAATAAGCAAACGCAAATGTGGTATGTTTTTCAGTTTACTGTGCAGTAAGATTCTAAACGATGCTTAAATATTGCCATGAAACTCTTCCTTCTACCAGTCTGGCAGGAGCAAACCTTGTCTGCATTCACTGCAGTACAGATCCCTGAAAGGAGAGGTGGCTTTCTTCCAGAAATGGTGGAGTTCTGTTATAACTGCAGCCTGCTCCTATTTCTTTATTGCAGTACTGAGAGGGATCCTTGATTATACACACAACTACAAAAGCAAAGATCTATGATTTAAGTCTACCTACAGTGAAAAGGTAAATGTACTTCCACTACACATTATTTTTCTTTGCTAGCTTTACCACTTATATCCTGAGGCTCTAAAATTAATTACCTGTGTTGCTTTGGCTCACAAAAAGAAGTTTAAAACAATTGTTCAGAAAGTTTGGAAGGAGAATCAATCTTTCAGCAGCCAATATATACATATACATTATATATATAAAAAAAAAAAGTGTGTGTGTGTGTGTATAAATATACAAATAAAACAACAAAAGAAGCATTCTCCCCAAAAGTCATCACTGTTTCTGGGGATGAAGTGAAATTTAAAAATAAATAGGACAACTTTCAGTTTTGATTTTCTCTTGCCCATTTGCTTCCGCTAGTTCTTCACCACACTAACAACTTATACTGTACTCAATATCAAGCAATAAACATAGCATTACTCCAAGTTAACTGCTGCAGATCAGGTAATTGCCTGTGACTTACACAGGGTTCAGAAAGATAGACACTAGGCAAATCTCAGTACTCTAATACAAATACCTTATAATTTCCCCCTCATTCCACACTTCAGGATGTAACAGTAAAATATCTGTTCTGCTTCCACCTAACTGTTTTTCAAAGTATTATGTTCCACAGGCTAAGTCAAAACCTATCAGGTTTTAGCATCATTTTTAGCATATCCTAAAATCTATTTACAACTCTCAGGAAAACATTCTGTAAAGTTGTCACCTTGCACTGCTTCCATAGAAATATAATTCATCCTTCATAAGCAACAAAAGGAATAGAAATAACACTTTCTATGCATACCAGGCCATTCAATGAATCCTCCAAAAGTCTGTGTTAAGCCTTTAAGCCACAGGGTCTTTTCTATTAGAAGTTCAAAATCCATGGCTGGCAAATTCTGGAGCAGGACAGCAGCAACTAGCACCCACGGGCTCAAAACCATGTTTTCTATTTGCAGGAGCTCCATTTTATAAGCTACGTCACTGACAAATTCTTGGATATCCTCAGATGGCTTTTGGGGAAGATGCCTGAAAAGAACAATGCACTTCAAGGTAAAGAGCTCCAAAAACTGGAATATATATCACACCCTTCCTTTTTTCTTCTGTATTGCTCCCAGATCCGTAGCTACTTTATAGCACCTAACATCTAGAGGGTGATTCTATCTATGTGCTATGTAGAACAGAAGCACAGAGCAAAACATCAGTAGCTTCACAACAGTATTTGAAACACAGATCTCTGTACTGATGCTGTACACTTGCTATCTTCAAAAAAATTCAAAAGCATTATGTTTTATATAACAAATTGCAAAAGCCACCCAATCCAGTCATAGCTACAGCTCCCTGGCACATGATCACATAACAGTTTGCAGTAATGTGAAGGGAGAGAAAGGCAGAATTTTTAAGTGGGAAAAACACTGAATTCTCAGAAAACAGAGCTTTGCCTGGCTCATGCATCATCATTAATTTTTAAAATGGCATCTTCCCAACACAGTATAAAGCTATGTAAGTAACAACCTGTTTCAGAAACACCCAATCACAAGCATGATTAGCCTCTGCTCAGGCAAAACAGGTTCAGCGGTCTAAATAGTCAGACGGAGGGGAGATGAGAGACGTTGAAAAAGTACAAGAGAACATCTTAATTATTTTACATAGGTGAGGACTAAACAAATGCTTTTCCAGTGCATACGCCACGGAAAGATGTGGTACCTGGGAACCAAATTGTACGGGCACCGATTGATTCTCCCAGATGCCAAGGTTCTAAGTGATACTGGCTGGCCAACGTAGATGTGTATGGTACCGAAATTGTCACTGAGGATTCTTCTGGCTTTTAACAACCCCTAAGAAAATGGGAAGAGCAAAACTCAAATTTTGGTGCTACAGGGTGTGTATACATCCACCTATGTTCTGCTCTTAAGGAATTTGCATACCGATGTAGATTCTTTGGGCTTTGGGACTCCTAGGAGTTCATATGCATAGAGAGATTCTTCTAATATCCTCTCGTAGCTGATGCTGATGGGAACAAGGTACGTGTCAAAGACTTCACGTTTAAGAAATGGTTCCATCACAATGCTGAGAAGACCTGCAAATAAAAAAAATAAAAAAAAAAAAAAAAAAAAAAAAAAAGTGAATCACCTGTCTTTTTCGAGGAGGGAAAAGCAACTGCAATTTAACTTTGAAAAAAGGTATCTTCAAATTTTAGAAGCTGCTAATACATGTGCACTGTGCTTGTTGCCTCTTCAAGCAAGTAGAAGCACAAGACATTGCCCAAGCTTTAAACCAGAAGGTAAACACAAGCAGTGCATTTGGACAACTATTTGTGCTCTTTTCAGCAGCACTGCTCTGCGCTTGCACAGCATCTTCCTTCTAAAGATTTCCCATTAGTTTTACAGTTAGCTTACAATATTTCTCTGCTGGTAAGGGGACACCTATTTCTAGAAAAAAAACGGGGAAGAGTTATGCAATTAAGTACACAATTGGGCAAAGGGAGAGAAAGCAGTAGAGTGCAAGAGACGTGTATTGCCGTTCTTTGTATGGCCTTGGAACTCTAACCATACTGTTTTCCACTACTCTGACAGACCTCACCAATTTCCCACCACTTTAACATTCCTTCCTGTCTGAAGAACTTAAGAAAAACATAGCCACTAATGAAAACACTAATAATCATAAAAAGCTCCAAGTTTTCAACAAACCTACCAAACTTTGGAGTCAGAGTCTTGGCGGTGCGGCTTCTAGTCCCTTCAAGAAAAAATTCAATTGGGGCATAGCCACTCTTCAAAAGTAAAACAACAAAAAAAAGCTGGTCAGAAAAATAAAAACATTTCTTCTTTACTGCCCACAAATATTTTTAAGTATTTAAAATATAAGTAAGTTGTTTTTAATGGAAGCCATGCATGCCTAACTGCAGTCATCTCTAAGCCTATATTCATTCATTGTATTTGCCACACTGTATAGTTAAATAAATGAAAATATTGTGTCTGTCATGAGATATGGGCACATGATCCAAAGCAACTGATGAGCAGCAATTTGTTCACCACCTACTGCTGAATTATAACAGAGTGCATGGATGCTCTTCACCTACTGCAATTCTGAGGTAAAACGCATTTAATCAGATCACAGCGAAGACTTTCAATCACATAGCTATAACATCGTGCATGTTTCACATGAATCGTTGCAACAGAGTATTTCTTAAGCATACATTTTGAGAGTTCAGTAACTTATTTACCCTTAGCATCGTTTTTACATATTCAGCAAACACTGCCCAGTAGAGTCTGTTCCCACCAAAGGAACGCCGCATAAAAAAGGCACCTGCCCTTCGTAGCAGCTCACCAAATATTTTCATTCCTAGAAAATCTGAAAAACAATCAAACAAAAAACAAAACCACACACACAAAACTTATTAGTATCAGCCAGCAGAATCAACAACTTTAATACACTGATTCAATTATGAGAACAAGAAGATCTCTCTCAAGGATTCTGTTTTTGCAAATACCTTTATTTGTTTTCAGATCGTCTAGCAAGACTTACGTAGACATGAATGGCATATCATAATATGCTTTCCATTTTTTTTGTAAGCAGCATTCACTTAGAGCAATTTTATTTTCATAATTTAGGTGGCCAGATTTCAACCATAATAAAGACTAAGTTTTTGGAGTACATTGTCTCACTCATCTTCAGAAAGATCGGTTACCATTGAATGTATCCTAGAAGACAGAAATTAACGGACCAATCACACTATATTACACCATTTATGATCCTGACTCATCATTTCGAGAGGTGTACACCAAACCACTTAAAATTTTTTATAGCTTTCTAGTTTTAAGCAATGATGGTCAACGCTTAACTTGTCAAACCCAGGGAACACTTAATATTAACAAATTTCTTAGGGAAGTATTTAAAACGAGTCTACACAGCAGCTGGCCACGTGCTGCTTCAACCTCCTTGCCACCTCAAATCCATGAAACACTTGAGAACAGACATTCACTCAGTAAAATAAATTCATGTTTCCAGCTGCAACACTGACAATGACTGACTTGAAGATGTCAGAATGCCACAGATGCGTATCTTTGAGATACATATACATCTCTCTCTCTCTCACAACAAATAAGTAAAAGGATATTGGCTACAGGATCCTGGGCAGGGCAGCAACAGCAGCTGTCAGAGCTTCCCATGTGCAGAGGTCCATCTTTTTCCCTAGGTAGTACCCTCCTACTACCCTCCCTCTCTCACCACAACACAGACTCTATCCCCTCCCTTACTTCCACCCTCCTGCTGCATACTCAACCCCCTAACCAGGATGCTGGCTGCATGCCCAATGCCTCTCCCCATCACACACTACCACCCCATAAACTGGGATTGAAACGCATCCTTTCACATACGTCAAGCCCACACTACCTCACCAGCTCTGTGCCTCTAATCTAACTTGCTCCCAAGACCTGAGACACGATCCTAGCACCAGCCAGATTCCCGCTAATGTTCTGTATGGGCGTGTACTCTGGTGTTACTGGCAACCGTTTACTTTCCCTTAGCTAATCCCCATAGATCTATCCATATGCTACTTGAAGCCAAGCAGTAACTAACAAAGCAGAGGCACTTACCACCTATAACAGGACAGTGTCTCTCCACTCAGCACAAGTATCACTTTGAGAGTGAGTTGGTAAACTCCATCTTGTGAACCTCTAACACAATATGCAGTAAATACAACTACAACCATAGAGAACTGTGTTTTCTCCAGAGGAGTTTAAAACAATACGCATATGCAGCAATATAATCAAGCTGCAAGCTCCTAATTCTGAAGAACTTTGACCCCAGAACACTTAAAGAACCCCATGTTAATTGCTAAAAAGCCCGCTCTAAGCTAAACTAATAGTATCTTAAGATACCGTTCTGAGGCCCAAAACTCAAAAAGGCTCTAATCCAAAAGTCCGCAAAGGATTACACTGATACCTATGACAGCATGCAAGCAGATTCTGAACAATACACGACAGGTAAGCAGCTGCAACACCTTGATCAAGGCAGCTATGAGACATCAACTTCTGAATTCACCAGAATCTAACCTGCATCACCCAGAGGCAAGATACCACTAACTCAAAGACCAGCAGAATCTTGTCTTCCCTAGCAAGCACATTCTCCCAGCTTCTGCTGATTTTCTACTGGTCTTCCTAACCTCTTGACTGGAAAAGTAGACTACAGTACAGTAGTAGGTTCCCAGATCTTTGCTAGGTTGCCTGTGGGCATTACAGCACCGGACCAGATCTGATGTTGTCATCTGCCTGCTTAGAAGACCTGGTTGATACCCAATTCTTCCAAGATCAGGTTTCTCAGTTCAGTGCTGCCAGAGTCCAGATTTTCAAAAAGCACGTTAACTCAGAAGGTATTTACTGTTAAAGTCTTCAAAAATCGTTCCCTGCAAGTAGACTGGCTTCATTTGCCTTAGAATTTATTATGTCCAAAATCGTGACCTCTGATGTGAAATTTCATTTCCCGTCCAGCTCTGCTCTCAGCACTTCACACAACAGAGTACTGCCAATGCTTCAAGGGAATCAGTCACATCAGCAACAAGCACGAGGTGGCTGGCACTTCATGTCTGGCTACTATGACTGCACTTAAAACTGTAGAAAGTATCACAAAAGGTTCTGCATACACAGTAGCTCTTTGGCAAGTTTTCACCTGTTCCCAGGCAAAAATAAGCAATATAGAAGTTTTCTTCACAACACCTATCTTTGCCCCAGTCTTGGGTCTACACATGGGGTACTTCTGGGCGAACTTGATATGAAAAAATTCACCTTTGATTGGACTCAGCACCAATGAGAAGCTTTCAGACGCTGTAAGCATCTCACCTGAGGGGGGTTTAACAAGACATATCTGGAACAGAAGTTAAACACAACTCCTTATAGTAGCAGCTACAAGACCCCTTGCTACCGATTCTCTGAATCCTGAAAACGTTGTTAAAAGAACATACTTGCCTATTCCTGCAGCAATGACAGGCAAAGCCAAGTCATACGTATATAGCAAATAAGACAGCATCAAAAAGTCTACATAGCTTCGGTGACTGGGCAGCAGTACAACTGGATGCTCCTGAATGGCGTGTTGCAACTACAAAAAAAAAAAAAAAAAAAAAACCACACAAAAAAAACCAGCACAAACAATACTGTTCCAATATTTACAGACTGACTGTTGAAATTTGCAAATACAGACCTTCACAGTGCTTAAAGCAAACAGAATCTGATTTGTCTGAGGGTGGTTTCTCTGTCCACATACTCTATTCCTTTTTCAGCACAGAACCATAGGAAATTTGGAGCAGTAGTTTCCGGACTAGCAACCTGTATTTCACAAGCATCACAGGACTCAAAAGCCAGGGCCACCTCATTAGGTGATAGTCTAATTCAAATCCCTTTTGATGGGGATGGGAAACCCAACAGGGGCGCTAAGGGCTCACATTGCTGTCTTCCAGGGAACGCACTGCACCCTCCAGAACAGCGGCATCCTGCAATGAAACAGGGGAACAAGAGCTCCCCAGGGAACTGGGGCAAACTTAAAGCGTCTCCTGCCTCACAGGTGCACAATGTTTCACCACTCTTAGCTGCGTGAAGGTTTTGCAGAACAGCCAACCCACTCAGCCACATAACATTAGGTTTTCACCCCCAATTCAGCTAAATGCATTATTAAATTTATAATATCAGATAGAAAAACTCTCTCAGTGATTCTAACAGAATCACTGACACATGACTGCAAGTACTCCTTACCATAGGAAGCATTTGGAAAATGTACAAAAAGTCCTGCTGACAGTTTGCCTCTAAAATACTTACATATCATCTGCCTTTCCCCCCCCACTTAATATGAAATGCAGTAATAAACAAAGTGCAGTCTTTTTTTTTTTTTTTTTTTCCCCAAGGGTATTTTTCATATTTGTTACTTGGAGCGAAGATTAGAGTCTTTGTCCAAGTGGCTGGTATGAAAATATTGTAACTTTTTTCTCCCCCCACCAGTACTTACTCTCTGCATTCCTTCTTCATTCACACAAACCCTCTGGAAAAGCCGTTTAAATATTTTGCTCAGAGTAAAGGCAAAAAATCTGACAGCTCCTAGTTGCATACTGTGGCCCATCTCATCCAGGATTTCCGTGGCTTCTTCTTGAATAATATCAGGTGATTCTCCCATCTCTTTTGCTAACTAAAGAGAAACAAAACAAAAAAATGGCAGTCAGATGTCATTCCCTTCTCCTGGCCAATGCACACCATTCTATGTGCCACAACAATTATGGCAGAACTACTGCAGCTGTCAGCAAGATTTTATTTTATGTGATAGGCATGCATCTCATCATACAGAATCTGTTCTGTGTCAGCCAACAAGAGAAAGCCAAGTTAAAGCTGTTCAAAATCAAGAATGAGCTTAGATGTCAACGGCAGGGGGGAGCGTGTGCAACAATTTCCCTCTCCAAACACACTATCTGAATGTTTTAACCTGCAGCATCTTCAGAGGAGATTGAAGTTGGAAGAACATTTCCCATGTTATTGGTCTGAAGAAGGCTGTGTACAGTTTTCTTTGACTAGTAAAATGAAACCTATGTTTGCAGAGATACTCACAACATAAATCTTTGAAGTGCACTTGGGTTAGATTTTAAGACTTGGCTGAAGAACCTCAGCCCTATCACGCCTGAATTTGTTTGTAATGTATTGCTTTGGCAATGGCTAGCTGAAATGCATACAAAGCACTGTCTCTACCAACTCTGCATATCAATGATCTTTTTTCTGTTGCTATGCACATTCCCTTTTCAAGTTTCTTAAAACAGGCTTAAATAATGCTGATCCCTCCTATCTGATACTTTGAATCTAGAAATATTTAATTGAAAAGTTAGTCTTTTACTGTTATGTAACGAGGAACATGCCTTTTACTGAACACAGAGGAGGAAAGAGGAGGAATGGCAGAAGAAAAAGCCTCCAAAAAAGCACGGCCCTGTTCAGAGGCCAGCACTGCTTACCTATTATTTCTATTCTGTGACATATGAGAAAATCCATCTCCTGCCATCTACCTCCATATACCACCTTACTATCATATCTACTGGTTCAATTGTGTTTCAATAAATGCATTATCCTTCATCCTGAGTATTTCCACATGTAGCTATAACTGATTATTTTAACCACTTAAAGGAGCCAAAAACTGCTTCCACGTGAGCCTGAGAAAATCAATCTCTCTTAGGAAGCCAAAAAATTATTCTTGTTATTCACTAGGGAAGGGGTACTCTTCTCATTCACCAGTAAAAGTCTTACCACACAGTTGATCCTGTATGAATTAAGTGCATGTCCACTATAGAGCTAAGCACTTACTCCCCAAAACCAGGAATCAAAAAACCAGACCAGTCATACATAGTAAGCTAAAACAAACAAATGCACTTAGTTTCACATACTGAACATTAGTAACCTCAGCAATTTGTCACAAGAACAAATTCTAGTATGCCTGTGTAAAGCTGTGTAAACTCTGCCCAGACAGGAGGCACACTAATCATAGACCATTGGGCATATTGCCCAAGACAGTCCCAGTTAGATACTTTCAGTAATCTCTAGTGCAAAGCTGATAACTAGGTTGCAATGGCAGGACTGCTAATCCACTTCAACCACTTGATGCTAGCCGGGAAAGTATCCATCAAAATAATTTTCCATCAAAAAAGCAGCACTTCAGAAGAAAACATCACACAAATGTCCTTCTGTCAAATCCTCTGTAAAATATTTTCTTTCAGTAAATGTTTTAGTGTTTCTAAAGTTGAAAGATTAATTTTTTTTTAATTTCATACTACTTAGCAATTCATGATGGCAACAGGACTACTTTGTAGGATACGGTTTACTTTGTCACATCGTAACAAGTTTTGATATAGCATAGGTAACACTGACCATTAAAAAAAAAAAATAGAAAAATTTTATGGTATCCACTCAGGACTAACCAAAACATCTTACATATTTCTGTTGGCCTGGAATTATTTTTCATGAATACTGAAAATAGTTACTCTGCTAACTAGCACACACTCTTATTTCAGCCATTTCAACACAATGTAAAATATGAGCCAGTTTGAATACAAAATATTTCACTCATTACAAAGTAGGAGCTGCCCTCCATCTTAAAACAAAAATATGGTTGCATCTTAGAGTTTCTAATTCAAAGAATTCTCTGTGAAATATAACCCTCATTTTAGGGAATGCAGCATTTATGACTGATTCATAAATAAATCAATAGCCTATAAAATTCCTACAAGACATGCACAAAGTACAAAAATGTCTACTAAGAAGGAGAGTGCTTATATCTTTCACAATGCTGCTCTGTGGTGAGGACAGTGGAGGAGGAGAAGGAAAAAAAAAAAAAAATCAAGCACATTGAATAAGTTAGATGGTAGTGTCGTATATGCAAAATCAAAACACTATTTCATGAACGAGCTATCTAACAGCTTTAGTGGCAACTCCATGGTAAATCAGTATTTGTTTTTCCTGCCAAAAGAGTATGGCTCT
Source organism: Fregata magnificens (assembly GCA_013389945.1). Taxonomy (NCBI): domain Eukaryota; kingdom Metazoa; phylum Chordata; class Aves; order Suliformes; family Fregatidae; genus Fregata; species Fregata magnificens. The sequence goes on along the minus strand of WAAD01026352.1, from coordinate 126,594 downwards.
CAAGTTACTGATTTATTGGACTGAACTACAGCTATCGTGTTTGACAAGGTCAGCAATAATCTTTTTTTTTCCCTGCTGCTACACAAAGTTTGGCTGTGTTCAATCTACCTCGTCTTACAGCTCAGCATCCAGCCTCACCTGCTTGATAACATATTGAACTTGCTCTGACTGGAGAACAGCACTTTTAATAGCGTTTGGCTTGCAAGGTGAAAGTCCCTTGTAGATCACAGGAGTATAACATTTCATCGCGTATCTCAAGTCGCTGGACAATCGTCTTTCCTCCAAGATATCTTCAAACTCATCTCTTTTCTTTGACGTGAGCTCTTTCTGCTGGGAACATACAAATAAAGAATGAGACACTGTCTTGAGCCATTCAGTGGTCTGCTTGGCTACAGTACCAAAACAACAACGTGCAATACTTTTGTCACGTTTGGGGGTTTTTTTTAGCTTTCTGTAGTGTCTGCATTCCACATTCTGAGTGCATGAACAAATGTTACCTGCTTGGAACAATGCAGCAAATAGAAAGAAACTAAAAGGAAAAAACAAACCCAACCAACCCAAAAAAACCCCAACAAAACAACTCAACTCTTTCCAACTGCAAAGATCCCCAAATCACCCTATGCCACATTACTTAATTCTGCCCAACAGGAAGAAGCTGAGAGAACACCTGGGCTTTGAAAGCTAAAGTGCCTTGCCTCCAGCCTCTCCATGATTAATGGGTATTAACTAAAACACCTTTGATTCCAACTCTCACAGCTGCACGAAGACAATGCCATGAATGACATTATAAAAACTCAATCATCAACACAAAAAAATAATCCCTGCTACTTTAAGTTGCATCTGGGACCTTGGTGATTTGTGCTGGCTTTCATCAAGCCTGGACACAGGGTACATAAAACACAGCCAGGCAGGAACAAACCAAAAAAAAAAAAAACATTATCAGGCACGTGAAGATCAAAATGCAATATGGTGCACACACAGGTAAAAAGAGAGCACAGCCTCTGAGTAACCAACACCACTGCTAAGCAGGAAAACAAACAGTGTATCAAGAACTAATTGTGGATCCATCACACTGCAGAAATCTCAGTGACAAAACTCTTCCCCTTGAGTCAGTAGGCATCCCCTGTGCTGGAGAGAGATGTCTCCTATTATCTCCTATAAAACCACAGTCTGTATGAATGACCCCTCAGTCTTTCCAAAACCGAAATTGTATTTCTCTAAACTTCAAAACAGCAGCAACAGCCACCAGACAAGCCTCTGTGAAACACAAACATAAAAGTATTGGTTGTGATCAAGCATATTTATTAGAAGAAGATGCTAAAATAAAAATGCTTATGTCTTCCTTTACAGCACCACTTGAAGGGTAGCACAGGCATCCCTTTCATTCATTCTGCCTCCTCTCCCTATATACAACCTGTGCAGAACCAGACTGACAATGAAGGATAAAACATGCTGTTTCATGGGCTCTTACAGTGACCTTTTCTGGTGTTGAAAGGAAAAGGTTGGCCAGCAAACACACAGGAGAACGGCAGGAAACAGATAAACAAAATGCCAGCAGTGGCGGCTGGGGTTTCAACCTTGGAAGAGGGAGTCAGGTTTCACTGCCAGCTGACCACGGCCACATCAGCAACACTATCAAAACCAGTTGACATTTAAAGTAAGTAGAGAGCAAACATTTAGTTCCTGTCCATTCATCAACACAAGATAATTTGGCAAAACAAAACAAAAAACCCAAAATCAGGAATATCTCCACTTAAGAACCACAAAAAAAAAAAAATCCTTCAAAGCTTCAAAGCCTCAACTGTATCAAAAGCCAATTTCATTTATCAGAGAATGCAACTCCTACTATAACGGTTGGCCTTCTCATTCTTTTCCCCACACAGCACAGTCCTATTTGGATACCATCCTACTACAGTAGCATTTGGTAGATCATCTAACTTCTCTCTCCACTGTTGTAGTTTAGAGAATTGTCCCACAGTAACTGCAGAACCAACTCTCCAGGGACTTTTAAGACAATCCTATACAAGGTATTAAACCCAGGCCCATATTAATTTAAAACTTCCAGGGGTTTTTTTGCCTGTATGGTTCAGCATTACAGATTTCAATTGTTCTTCTTCCACAGCTTTCAACTAGTTGGTGTTTTGCAAGAACCAAGCAAGCTAAGAACTGTTAAGAAGACTGGAAATAGTTTGTATTAGCCATTTGTTGCCATTGGCACCTTATACCAACCCCCCTGATTAAAAATAAAACAGGGGGGGGAAAAAAAAAACCTTATACCCTGTAATAGTAAAAAAGATAGCTCAGAATAGCATCAGAAAATATTAGTTGGCTTTAAGTATACACCTACTTAGAACAGTATGTGACAAGTCATTGCTCAGAAAATCTAAGCAACTTTTATTTCAATTACCAAAGTTTAAATCCTGCAATGTGTAACTACATGAAACCCAAAGAAAGCCAGCACTTGGCTTGGGTATCATCAGCCACATCAGCAGTCACCGCGCTGCTCCAGCCATTCCCCAACATGGCTTTGGTGAGCCAAGTTTTGCAAAGGCCACGGCCAACTGAAAAGTCACCTCACTGCCACTGCTCCTCATTTCACGTTTCCAGATTTGAAGTGCAACTGATTTCTCTCCATGGCAATAGGTATTTTCACGCCCTGTCCCAAAGTAGTGCTAAGGGAGCCAAAACACACACGCTTTACCAACCACTAAAGAAGAGAAACGCCGCTTTTACACATTGCAGCCAAGCTGTTGTTCCAGCTTCAGTTGCCAACTGTTAGAGAACACATTTAGAAAATACACTGTTGGAAACATTGACATCAGACAATTCAGTTATGTGCACAGTTACTGTGACATTGGTGAAGTACAAAAGCAAAACAGTGGGAGCCTGGAACTTCTCTGCTTCCATATAACCTCTGAAAGCAATAAAACGGGAGCGCTCACGATGCGCTCGGGATACCAGCGTACAGCCAAAGAGACACAGAAGAGAAATTTGGGAATCTCTGCCGAAACCAGGAGCTGTTTCCCTTCCTCCCCAGCCCCCTCCTCTAAATCCAAGCAGGGAGAGGGTTCAGCGCCTCACACCCAAATCTCCTTGTCTGAGGCTGGCATAGGAGCTGGAGGGAAAAAACCAAGGTCAATGAAGTCATTTCCACCACGTAACACAGGAAAACCCGCTTTGGCCGCTCCATCTTCACGACAGTTTTCTAGTGCTGAATTTGTCGTCGCTAGCAGGTTTCTGTCCCACATGACGGCCGTGGGGCTGCCTTGCGAAGCGCCCCGTGCTCCAACACCTGCCGCCCCGGCCAGCCCCCCCGCCAGGCCTGGTTGCGGGGCTGTTGGACAGAACCCCCCTAGAGAGGAGCCCGAGCCCCTTCCGACCCTTCTTAAGCCGGCTGCCGTTTCACAGCATATCTGAGGGGGGGAGCGGCCCTCGGGATCGGGAGCTTTGACGGTCGCGACGGACGCGACAGGGAAGCAGGCGGGAAGGAGAAGCGGGCTTGGGGCCCGCGGCGGCTGGGGACGGCGCACTTGTGAGGGGAAACGTCCGGCTCCCGCTTGGCCGCGACCTGTCCCCGCCGGGGCCCGGGAGAGGCCTC